>JAXIVJ010011907.1:0-37500 GCA_036785665.1 Chirona hameri | reverse complement strand
CGCCAGGCACCAGGGTCTCTATTGTTTCACAGAGTATAAATTAATTAATTAGCCTGCGATGACTGCTTTATTCTTGTCTTCTATTTCCGATGAATATTGTTTTGTAAATATGAAATGTTATGTAATTGTATTTGACAACCAAACGAAGGTCCTCCCCTCAAGAAAACCGACAGTGTATTGTTAATTGACTCGGGGGCACTTTTCCAGTTCATTATCGAATACGCATACCCGGGGGCCGCATATAGGCACAGAGATAGGTGGTCTGGGAACTAAAACTTGGTGCGAGCTGCTTCAAATGAATTGATATATCGTGCCGGAAAGCACAAGTTATTGCGGTACAGTCAGTCCATATACTTTTCAGAGACATGAATCTGAACATCTGGAGAGTGCATCATGGTGTTACCTGCAATGAAAAGTGGTAGACTGCGCCGCATGTCACAAAAATATTGCGGTACAGTCTACTTCTTTTCAAATCGGCAATATATAGGAAACCTTAGCCGATAGGCAATCACTAACTCGTTACACATCGTTAACTTGGTACGGATACAACTCAAGGCCAGTGATATCCACAAAGTCCAAAGCTTAGAGAACCACACGACTCAATGCGCTTGCGGTGTTATTTGGCAGGGCAGGGGCGCAGCCAGACCTTCGGCAAGAGGGGGGGGGGGGGGGGGCACGGCATCCCCGGGGGCCTCCTCGGTCAAAGCCCCCCTCCCCTCCCCCCAAAACAAAATAATAATAATAATAATAATAAATAAAAATGGCGCGAAATGGTATCTCCTCGGATTTAGGCCACTATATTTTGCCGGGCCCCTAAATGGTCGAACAAAAACGTCGGACAGACCTATGTCGAACAGAACATATGCGTAGATCGACTGATAAGTTCGTAGTCTGATCCAAAATAATTTGCGGCAAATGATCCCTGTTGGCACCATGGTGTGAAGTATTAACACGCGCACCGACGTGGGGCGGATTCCGCCCCTGGGGTTTTCGTAAATATTGAAAAACGGTGGCGCGTGCAGCGCCACCAAACTTGGCGTAACTGTTTGGGGATCAATCACCCACATTAGCCGTTTTCACGAAGGATTATTGCGCTGAAAAGTTTCTGAAAGATTCTGAAAGCTTTGAAAAACTACACAACTTTTACATGCGATTTCTGGCTAAAAATGTCTCCCATAATTTTGTAATATTTTGGCAAGAATAAAATATGTTGACAAAGTTGAGGTTTGGTGGTAATAAGTAAGATAATTATTTATAGAATCTTCCTGAAACTTCCTGAATCTTCCTGCTTCTTTCAGGAAGATTATATCAATATTTATCTTGCTTATTACCACCAAACCGCAATTTTGTCAACATATTTTATTCTTACCAACATATTACAGAATTACGAGGGACATTTCTAGCTAAAAATCACATATAAAAGTTGTGTAGTTTTTCAGAACTTTCAGAATCTTTCAGAAACTTTTCAGCGCAATAATCCTTTGTGAAAACGGCTATAGTGTGGCATTTTTATCTCGAGTCATCTCAGGTCAGGTCAACAGGTCACGTTAAGTGATCTCACCTCCAGGCAAGTTTTTTTTAAAGTTTGTGGTCGTGACAAAGCCACAGTTATCGACCGAGCGGTTTGAAACCCACTGGCTTCAATTAGGCCATAAGTACCTACAATTGGTTTATCTCGAATTTGTAATATCGGTGACCTAAGGTCAGTTCGATTTTGTGAACTTCCATGTGGTTGTAAACGGGAAACACTCACCGTGAAATTCAGTGTTATCGGGCGTCCCAGAATGTAGTATCTGCGGACCCCTGTTATTTATCTGTTTTACAGCTGATATACCACTCCACATAAAAAATGGGTGCACAATGTATGCGGATGACGTTAAGCTGTATGCACCGGTCCGATGTGAGGACGATGCTCGTGCACTTCAGTCTGACATCGACTCTCTTGTACATTGGTCACGTGTGTGGGGACTAAGTTTGCACCCGGCCAAGTGCCACGTAATATCGTTCACCTTGCGCACCTCGCCTGTCCTAGCGGTCTACACAATGGATGGTGTTACACTAGAGCGTCACGCACAGGTGCGCGACTTGGGAGTCAGCTTAGACTCAAAGCTGAACTTCGCTTCTCATTTGGACGCCACAGTCGCAAAGGCCAAACGCATGCTTGGACTGTTTATCCGCAGCATGCAGCTGCCAACTCCCCGTTGCCATTTAAAGCTCGATCACAAGGTCATGTTGTGTGCTTTCAACGCTCATGTCCGCTCAATTATAGAATACGGGAGCGTGGCCTGGTCGGGAGCGGAAGTGACCCATCTTAACCCTCGCCCTACGGGAGAGGCCTGACAGCCCCCCCCCCCCTGAGGTTTTTCTTGAATAACTTTTTACACATGCGGGGCATCTTGCTGAACAATTATGTAGCGGGGTGTACAACAATTATACGTATGCTGTAAACAATTATTTGAAATTTGTCAAGAAGTTTGGGAGATAATCATGTTTTGATGACGTCATGTTGGTGGGAAAACGATAAATATTTGAAAAATCGTAGAAAATAGAGTTTTAAAGCAAATTTCAAACGCCATTCACCAAATATAAAAAATAGCATTTTCTTTAAAATGACAATCTCGGATTTCCAAAACTTGGGGTTTTTAACCCCTAATTTTTTTTTTAAATCACCACAAAATCACAATTTTCAAAGATCGTTAATTATGCTCATCGTTGTGAGGAAAATCATTGTTAGTACTATCGCCACCATTGACCCTATCCTCAAATATTACACTAAAAGTTGAAAAATTACCAAATGCAAACTATTCCGATATATTTCGAGCATAGCTCTTCGTCTGTCGTTAACCATAAACCTAGTCGCACAATTGTGCGACTAGGTTTAGTGTTAACGACAGACGAAGAGCTGTACTTGAAATATATCGGAATAATTTGAATTTGTTAATTTTTCAACTTTTAGAGTAATATTTGAGGATAGGGTCAATGGTGGCGATAGTACTAACAATGATTTTCCTCACAACGATGAGCACAATTAACGATCTTTGAAAATTGTGATTTTGTGGTGATTTAAAAAAAAAAAAAAAAAAAATTAGGGGTCAAAAACCCCAAATTTTGGAAATCCGAGATTGTCATTTTAAAGAAAATGCTATTTTTTATATTTGGTGAATTGCGTTTGCAATTTTCTTTAAAACTCTGTTTTCTACGATTTGTCAATGGTGGCGATAGTACTCAATTCCCAAAGATGTAAAAAAAAACGGAATATATGCGAGACAACTGAGCATGGACAATACCAATGGTGGCGATAGTACTCAATTTTCAAAGATGTTAAAAACCGAAATATATGCGAGACAACTGAGTATGGACAATACCCAAACAAAATTTAAAAAGCAATATCTCTATGTTTGACTGAATGATGCCTCCCTAAGTGTAAGCAACTCATGACGTCATTTGGTTAAAATAACTTTTTTTGACTTTTTTTGACAAGATACAAACAAATCATTACCTTTTCTGTATTTCTGAGACAAAACTGGTCTAGGAACATGCCTTTTTATTTACATATATCAATTTCTAATTTTGAGGTTTTCTGACGAGCAAAATCGCTGTTCTGGACGTGGTCGAGCCGAGGTCATTCACTTGACCCGGAAGGTCACCCGTTGACCTGAAACCTAAAAATTGCAAACTGTTAGATTCCTCTCATGACAGGCAACATGCTGGTTATTACCGCTTGCTCTAAGTTGCTTGGTTCGGAAGTTAACAGGGGGCCTGTCAGCCCCCCCCCCCCCCCCCCGTAGGGCGAAGGTGAAAAAGCTCCCGTAGGGCGAGGGTTAAACGGCTGGAACGCATTCAGCATTCCCTTTTTATTTGGCTCGCGCGTGTTCATCTGACCACAGCTCCTTCAACCTAGCTTACGATCACTTACTGCAGCATGCATTTCAAAGTTTCCTCCATAAAATCTCGTTTCATGCAGCATGATCTTATGTTCATACACTGTACACAACGTTTTTCACGGCCAATTTTACAGACCTCAGCTCCTGTCATGCTTTCACCTGTCGGCTCCGGCCAGACGAATCAGGTCGCTTGTGCTCTGACATATACCGTTTGGACGTGTCACTGCTGTGAAAAACGGATCTTTTTGCCAAATTTCTTCCATGTGTAACGAGTTTCTTCACGCCTGCGTGACCTTCGATTTATTTTGCTCGCCATCATCTGACTACAAATCTGCTGTGCGGTCACACGTAACTCGGGCAGGTGACTTTTGAGTCTTTTGAGCTCGCAGCCAGGCCTCACCACGCGAGGGCTCACCGAATGGTTATGTGTGTGTGTGTGTGTGTGTCCTGTGGGTGTCCTGGGTGTGTGTGTGTGTGTGTCCTGTGGGTGTCCTGTGCGTGCGTGCGTGCGTGCGTGCGTGCGTGCGTGCGTGCGTGCGTGCGTGCGTGCGTGCGTGCGTGCGTGCGTGCGTGCGTGCGTGCGTGCGTGCGTGCGTGCGTGCGTGCGGGCGGGCGGGCGGGCGGGCGGGCGGGCGGGCGGGCGGGCGGGCGGGCGTGCGTGCGTGCGTGCGTGCGTGCGTGCGTGCGTGCGTGCGTGCGTGCGTGCGTGCGTGCGTGCGTGCGTGCGTGCGTGCGTGCGTGCGTGCGTGCGTGCGTGCGTGCGTGCGTGTGTGTGTGTGTGTGTGTGTGTGTGTGTGTGTGTGTGTGTGTGTGTGTGTGTGTGTGTGTGTGTGTGTGTGTGTGTGTGTGTGTGTGTGTGTGTGTGTGTGTGTGTGTGTGTGTGTGTGTGTGTGTGTGTGTGTGTGTGTGTGTGTGTGTGTGTGTGTGTGTGTGTGTGTGTGTGTGTGTGTGTGTGTGTGTGTGTGTGTGTGTGTGTGTGTGTGTGTGTGTGTGTGTGTGTGTGTGTGTGTGTGTGTGTGTGTGTGTGTGTGTGTGTGTGTGTGTGTGTGTGTGTGTGTGTGTGTGTGTGTGTGTGTGTGTGTGTGTGTGTGTGTGTGTGTGTGTGTGTGTGTGTGTGTGTGTGTGTGTGTGTGTGTGTGTGTGTGTGTGTGTGTGTGTGTGTGTGTGTGTGTGTGTGTGTGTGTGTGTGTGTGTGTGTGTGTGTGTGTGTGTAGGTGTCTTGTCTGTCTGCGTGTGCATGCGTGTGTATTTTAAGTGAAAGTCATAGTTTTACCTCCTGACTTCGCCTGTAACCGGGTGTTGTGCCTGCTGGTGATTTATCAATAAACAATCAACATAAACATTATAAGTAAGTTGAGAAAATGAAAACACGTTTAAATCCACAGAAAACGCTTAAATTTGACCAGTTTTCAACAGATACTATAACTGGGCACCGTTACTTCAAAATGTAACTTCGTTACTCGTTACTCCGTTACACTCGAAAAAAGTAACTCGTTACTCGTTACTCCGTTGCATCGTCAATAAATGTAACGGAAGTTACAGTTACTCCGTTACTCCGTTATTTTTGTAAAACGAAGTGATATCAATTCCGACAGAATAAAGATAGAGACGTGAAACCGGTAACAATGTGTTTGTCTCGCTGAGACCCGTCTCCCAATATGCAGCATAACCATATTGGGTCATCGCCTGACCTTGACCTGAGGTAAACTTTCTAAGTTACAATTGTAGTTTTCGAAGGTGCGGTTGGAATTCGTTGGACCAAAAAAACACTGCATTTTAGCGCTACAAATGACCAGTGAATGCTAAGAGTAATTATGGCATTTTTAATTTAAATCGTCTGGGCATTTGTTTCCTGTCTGCGTGTTTAGTTTAGTTTAGTTTAGTTTATTTCAATCATCGTTTTGCCAGACAATGCACAAAACTCAGCAAGTGGTTTTTGCCATGGGAACATGGAACCGTTCCAAAGTCTGTAATAGTTGCGTAGCCTGATTTATAATCATGTGCACTTCAGAGTAACAATCATTAAAGGGAGATACTCACCTTTTCCCACAAAAATGGAGTTAACACCTGAAATCGATAGACGACTGACGAGACTAAAATATATTGTAAATTCATTACATTTTGCATATAACAATTCCTACCGATAGATATTTTAAGTCATAACTGATAAGCGTTCCACGTTTATCAGCAAGTACTCGGTAAAGGATTGAGTAAATTAGCCTCACTACGCATTGCTATGTATCATGAAGGTATGCAATATGTTTCCTGCACTCTATCTTTTGGGAATATGTGCCAAACTGTTATGACCAATCAACTATTATTTGAAAAAGTGCATTGAAATCGTCAGTTTAACAGTGGCCTATTACCTTACTTATTCAGTGTCGGCGATTTGTTTATAAGTGCCCATTCAACAACGTTGATCAGATTGATAAACAGCGCTTTGTTGGGCTTTCCAATAGTGGAGGGAAAATACCGATCATTCATTTTCCCAAACTTCCAACTTTGAATGAGGGAATAATTTTATTTCATTCTTAAATTTAGAACACATCATTTTAATATCATAACGGTAGCCAAAAAAAAATGTTGCTAACTAAATCAAAAGGTGATTATCTCTCTTTAAAATATTTGTATCTACAGTTTGCGTAATACAAAAACACCTCGACATATTTTTTCTGTTGAACATTTTGAAATAGATAAAACTTTCAAAATAACGTAAGTCTATTTGGGTTTAAACTATAAAGTTGATTTTCCTTAGCATGTTTATTAACAATAGTGCAACCACTTAAACAATTTTTGTCAAAATGTATCGTACCTAATTTTGTTTCTCTAACACACTATGAAATGATGCGCATTAATTCGAGCGATACTATCGTGATACAGAGCGTGACGCGCGGAGTGCGGTAAGACAGCTGAGCTGCAGTCAGCTGTTCAGCACTCAGCAGTTGCCGGCGGTCGGAGCGCCGCGACGTGATGGTCCGGGCCGCACTGCTGCCGCTGCTGCCGCTGCTGCCGCTGCTGGCCGGCTGGCTGCCGCCGCTGCCGCTGCTGCTGCTGCTGCTGGCCGGCGGCGGCTCGCTGGCCTGTTCGGAGATCCCCGGCTACCGCGGCACGCTGTCGGAGGAGGCAGCCGTGGCCGGCTGGACGCTGCAGCAGGCCAGCGGCGACACCTGCCAGTGCTGCGGCCTCTGCCACCAGCACCCCAGCTGCAGCAGCCTCTCCTACAACGCCGACACCGGACAGTGCCGCCTGTTCAGCCAGGTGGCCTCCTACAGCACGTTCCAGGTGAGGGAAGCCCGGCTGTTTGACCCTCCTACAGCACGTTCCAGGTGAGGGGCCCGACTGTTTGACACCCCTACAGCACGTTCCAGGTGAGCGGGCCGGCTTTTTGACCCTCCTACAGCATGTTCCAGTTGAGGAGCCGGCTGTTTGACCCTCCTACAGCACGTTACAGGTGAGGGGGATCCGGCTATTTGACCTATTAGCACGTTCCAGGTGAGGGGTCCGGCTGTTTGACCCTCCTACAGCACGTTCCAGGTGAGGGGCCCGGCTGTTTGGCCAGGGGCCTCCTACAGCACGTTCCAGGTGTGAGGGCCACCAGCATGGAGACGGGTAATAACAGCTCACAGGGACCAAAGTACACCGGTCATACCGGTACATCACCCTCCCCCACCGGTGTCATATTTGTCCGCACCTGTAGCTCAGTTGAGAGAGCGCTGGGCTTCTGACCTCACCCGGTAGTGGCAGCCCGGGTTCGAGTCGCTTCGGCGCTCGGTATTTGCTCCTGACTGGGATGGCCTGTGGCCGGTGGCAGCGGTCGCACTCAAGGTCAGGTGACGTCAGAGGGCGGGGCGGACCGAGGCGGAACCGAGGCGGAGAAGAGGGCGGGGCGGAACGGGGCGGCTGTGCGGTGCTTTGCGATTATTCCAATCACACGCCAACACAACTGAATCCCGTGCCCCCTCCTGTTCGCTAAACTAACAAAAACGTACCTAATATCCGCACTAGCGGACTGGTCTGTTGACAGCGGAGTTTCAGTGACGGACTGGTCTGTTGACAGCGGAGTTTCGGTGACGGACTGGTCTGTTGACAGCGGAGTTTCAGTGACGGACTGGTGTGTTGACAGCGGAGTTTCGGTGACGGACTGGTCTGTTGACAGTGGAGTTTCAGTGACGGACTGGTGTGTTGACAGCGGAGTTTCGGTGACGGACTGGTCTGTTGACAGCGGAGTTTCAGTGACGGACTGGTGTGTTGACAGCGGAGTTTCAGTGACGGACTGGTGTGTTGACAGCGGAGTTTCAGTGACAGACTGGTCTGTTGACAGCAGAGTTTCGGTGACGGATTGGTCTGTTGACAGCGGAGTTTCGGTGACGGACTGGTCTGTTGACAGCGGAGTTTCAGCGACGGACTGGTCTGTTGGCAGGGGAGTTTCGGTGACGGACTGGTCTGTTGACAGCGGAGTTTCAGTGACGGACTGGTCTGTTGACAGCGGAGTTTCGGTGATGACTGGTCTGTTGACAGGGGAGTTTCAGTAACGGACTGGTTTGTTGACAGCGGAGTTTCAGTGACGGACTGGTCTGTTGACAGCGGAGTTTCGGTGACGGATTGGTGTGTTGACAGCGGAGTTTCAGTGACGGATTGGTGTGTTGACAAGCGAGTTTCGGTGATGACTGATCTGTTGACAGCGGAGTTTCAGTGACGGACTGGTGTGTTGACAGCGGAGTTTCGGTGATGATTGGTTTGTTGACAGCGGAGTTTCGGTGATGACTGGTCTGTTGACAGGGGAGTTTCAGTGACGGACTGGTGTGTTGACAGCGGAGTTTCAGTGACAGACTGATCTGTTGACAGGGGAGTTTCAGTGACGGACTGGTCTGTTGACAGCGGAGTTTCGGTGATGACTGGTCTGTTGACAGAGGAGTTTCAGTAACGGATTGGTTTGTTGACAGCGGAGTTTCAGTGACGGACTGGTCTGTTGACAGCGGAGTTTCAGTAACGGACTGGTTTGTTGACAGCGGAGTTTCAGTGACGGACTGGTCTGTTGACAGCGGAGTTTCGGTGACGGACTGGTCTGTTGACAGCGGAGTTTCGGTGATGATTGGTTTGTTGACAGCGGAGTTTCGGTGATGACTGGTCTGTTGACAGGGGAGTTTCAGTGACGGACTGGTGTGTTGACAGCGGAGTTCAGTGACAGACTGATCTGTTGACAGAGGAGTTTCAGTGACGGACTGGTCTGTTGGCAGGGGAGTTTAGGTGATGACTGGTGTGTTGACAGCGGAGTTTCGGTGACGGACTGGTGTGTTGACAGCGGAGTTTCGGGACGGACTGGTCTGTTGACAGCGGAGTTTCGGTGACGGATTGGTTTGTTGACAGCGGAGTTTCGGTGACGGACTGGTCTGTTGACAGCGGAGTTTCGGTGACGGACTGGTCTGTTGACAGCGGAGTTTCGGTGACGGACTGATCTGTTGACAGCGGAGTTTTGGTGACGGTCCGGACGCGCCGCGGTACTACCTGATGCCGCGTCGCTCGGGCGGCGGCCAGTTCTGCCGGGAGCCCTCCGACTGTACGGCTCCGGCGCTGGACTGCGTGGCGCACATCTGTACCGAGGACCGGACGGTCACCTGTCGGGACGTGCTGCAGCTGAGCGGCGCTGCCCTGCTGGACGGCTTCCACTGGGGCGCCGTGCAGGGACGCACGCTGCCGCTCAGCTGTTACCAGGAGGGCTTCACTCTGCTGCTGACCGCCGCCGGCGGCGTCGGCGGCTGGACCGAGCAGAACTGGCGGAACCGCAGCCAGCCGACCGACACGCGCTTTACATTCCAGCACCAGGCGTACTCAATCCTCGGCCAGGCTGAGCTGATCCGCGACTCGGCCGCCGAACCCCAGTTCCAAATCATCCTGTACGGCTCGTACGCGGGCGTTGGCGCTGGCGGCGGGATCCACGGCCTCAGAATGACCCTGGAGCGGTCGACGCCGCTGCTGGCGACGTCGCCGCCGGACCCGAGTCTGATCATCAACAGCGAGTCTCTGTACCGCACGTACCGCGTTAGCGGCCGCCACCCCGGGTTCGTGTTCTGCGAGGTGTGTGCTGACGTGGACATCTACGGCGAGCTGACGGTGCCGTACCACCGCGGCCCCGACTACCTGCTGACGGCGAACACGCAGCCGTGGGTGGACCCGAACGGCACGTACAGCGTCCAGTACCACGACTACGGCACGCTGCTCCGAGCCGACGGCGACATACGCTGGAAGTTATTCGTGCGTCGCTTCAACCATCGGCCCGACTTTGTCAAATACTATATCCGCGAGTGAGGTTTCGAACTAGGATGCAAGGGCCGTGACAGTAGATAACACGGTCCTTCAGAAAATCCATGCGATGCTCATGATCTTTAGCTCGTTTCGATTAAGGTTAAAAACTGGCTCACTAGCGTCCGGCGGAACTCAGCCACATTAAACTGGACGATCTCCGCCTAGCCCAACCCAGCTGACCTGCAGCCACGGACTCGGGTCCTCCCAGTTAGTCAGCAGCCACGGACTCGGGTCCTCCCAGTTAGTCAGCAGCCACGGACTCGGGTCCTCCCAGTTAGTCAGCAGCCACGGACTCGGGTCCTCCCAGTTAGTCAGCAGCCACGGACTCGGGTCCTCCCAGTTAGTCAGCAGCCATGGACTCGGGTCCTCCCAGTTAGTCAGCCACGGACTCGGGTCCTCCCAGTTAGCAGCCACGGACTTGTGTCCTCCCAGTTAGCAACCACGGACTCGGGTCCTCCCAGTTAGTCAGCAGCCATGGACTCGGGTCCTCCCAGTTAGTCAGCAGCCACGGACTCGGGTCCTCCCAGTTAGTCAGCAGCCACGGACTCGGGTCCTCCCAGTTAGCAGCCACGGACTCGTGTCCTCCCAGTTAGCAGCCACGGACTCGGGTCCTCCCAGTTAGTCAGCAGCCATGGACTCGGGTCCTCCCAGTTAGTCAGCAGCCACGGACTCGGGTCCTCCCAGTTAGTCAGCAGCCACGGACCCGGGTCCTCCCAGTTAGTCAGCAGCCACGGACTCGGGTCCTCCCAGTTAGTCAGCAGCCACGGACTCGGGTCCTCCCAGTTAGTCAGCAGCCACGGACTCGGGTCCTCCCAGTTAGTCAGCAGCCACGGACTCGGGTCCTCCCAGTTAGTCAGCAGCCACGGACTCGGGTCCTCCCAGTTAGTCTGCAGCCACGGACTCGGGTCCTCCCAGTTAGTCAGCAGCCGCGGACTCGGGTTCTCCCAGTTAGTCAGCAGCCACGGACTCGGGTCCTCCCAGTTAGTCAGCAGCCACGGACTCGGGTCCTCCCAGTTAGTCAGCAGCCACGGACTCGGGTCCTCCCAGTTAGTCAGCAGCCACGGACTCGGGTCCTCCCAGTTAGTCAGCAGCCACGGACTCGGGTCCTCCCAGTTAGTCAGCAGCCACGGACTCGGGTCCTCCCAGTTAGCAGCCACGGACTTGGGTCCTCCCAGTTAGTCAGCAGCCACGGACTCTGGTCCTCCCAGTTAGTCAGCAGCCACGGACTCGGGTCCTCCCAGTTAGTCAGCTGCCACGGACTCGGGTCCTCCCAGTTAGTCAGCAGCCACGGACTCGGGTCCTCCCAGTTAGCAGCCACGGACTTGGGTCCTCCCAGTTAGCAGCCACGGACTCGGGTCCTCCCAGTTAGCAGCCACGGACTCGGGTCCTCCCAGTTAGCAGCCACGGACTTGGGTCCTCCCAGTTAGTCAGCAGCCACGGACTCGGGTCCTCCCAGTTAGTCAGCAGCCACGGACTCGGGTTCTCCCAGTTAGCAGCCACGGACTTGGGTCCTCCCAGTTAGTCAGCAGCCACGGACTCGGGTCCTCCCAGTTAGTCAGAGGCACGGTACAGCAGCCCACAGGTACGAGCCCCGAGTTAACCCGACGAACCCACGCTCTCCAAGCAATATAATCACCCACGCTTGTCCGATAAAGGAACCCATCTTGTGAACATCTATACCGTCCTACAGGTGGGCTCACTAGAATGTGCATAACTTTTCCTGCCGTTTTGCATTTTACGGTATAGTTTCCTTGAAATTAAGAGGGTTACGAACATAAGAGGAAACAAAATACGAAGACTTCAGCATCACCATAACTTTGCGTGTGAACAGTATCGTGTATATGTCTGGCTCTGTAATCTCACAATGGCCACACACATTCTGCAGCAGCCAATCAGCGATGCCGCCCCGGCACGACGGACAATCGTCTCGATCTGGTCCGGGCCCAGCCCAGACCGAAGTGTAACATTGTATACTTCGTGTTGTGACCAGGCTGCCCAGCCCAGACCGAAGTGTAACATTGTATACTTCGTGTTGTGGCCAGGCTGCCCAGCCCAGACTGAAGTGTAACATTGTATACTTCGTGTTGTGACCAGGCTGCCCAGGCCCCCGACCGCCTCTCCCCGGACTGCAGGCCTGTTGACCTGACCCGGCTCAGGCTGTACCTCGAAAGCTGAGGCTCGAGGCCATTCGAGTGGGTTTCGGCATTGCCGTTTTACCCTTGGCCCCAGGACGTGTGACATCACTATGCGTATAAAGCGACTTTGATGCGAATTGAACTGTTAAAGGGATTATACGGGTTTCCGTCCTGAAAGTAAATGCACTCTTTTGCAGTTGTATGAGCTTTAAACACGTTTAAGACATATAACAGGGACCTGAATGCTCATTTAGTCCATTATTTCAGAAATTATCAGCGTTAAAACTTGGGCTTTCTTCGAGACTAATATCAGATAACGAGTACTTGATCGGCACTTGTTTGTTTGTTGGGGCTTAAGGGCGCGACGACTGCATGGTCAATTTGCGCCCACAACCACTACTGTCCACCACTTTTATCTTAAGATCAATTTTAGAGTTTTTAATTATCTACAAGTCCTACACTGGATCACAAAATTATTATGCAATTCAAAACTGACGGGACTTTGTATTACTACACACTGTTCGTTGAGGTTTTGTGTTTTTGTGGTTTTCTTTTCTCTGGCCTTTAGCGTTGAGAATTTGGTGGTGGCGTATTAATTTTTTGGCATGAAAATTCATGAAAAATATAGAATTTTATGGGAAAACTAGGTAACTGCTGCTGTCGTTGGAACAAAACAAGTTTATTTTCTTTCAAATATTGTTTATTTTACCGGAAATATGCCATACGTGGTTTTTATTAGCATAAAAGAGATGACTGGCTCTGCCTCAGCCAGTCCTGCAGAAAATACGCGGTGGCATCACCGCGCACTTTGGAATGTCCTTACGTGCAGAAGCGGTCATTTCCAGAAAAATGTGGCTACCGTGCGACTTCTACCACCTTTATAAGTACGTTTTACTATGTAACTCAATTATTCTGGGGAAACCCCGTATAATCCCTTTAACATGTAACTATGTAATACGTGTTGTCACAGTACCGCTATTGTTTACACCGTTCATTCCGCACCTACGCTGATGCGCGGTCCTGTGAGCGTGTCACGCGACAGGACCAGTACCTGCGCCCGCCTGCCATGAGAACGGCGGCCGGACAGCGTTCGTTTTCGTACCGTGCGACATCGCTACTGAAAGCGTTACCTGATGATGTGAACAGACAGCTTTCACACGGGCGGACCGCTCTTTCTTTAGGCAATAAGTGACTATGGTGTATTTGTCACTGTGTGTTTGTGTGCACGTGCGCATAATTTGCTTCTTTTTCCATCGTGACAAATCAATTGTGACTTACCTGGTTTATTTAACCGACTTATGACACGTAATAGCCACACTTATTCGTGGATTGTCTGCTGATGTCGATAGCGTCATCAGAATAGGCAACAAGCGCGAATGTGCGGACGTCATAGGTCATTGCAATGACGTCAAGGTCTCCGGTCATTGAGTGTTCAATGTACAGAGCGACATCCTATGCGATGAGAACATGTATGAAGTTGGAACACGCTGCCTTAGACACAACGCTCTGCTTCGTTTTAATGTGGAATAAATTCACCAGCATAAAAATGTGGCTTTGACTTCCTTGATATGTTCAGAACTTCAGAGTGACCTTCGTATGTTGTACAACAGAGCCGGAAGGATCACTAATTTGAAACATTTTGAGAAGAAAAAAATCGAAATTCTGCAAAGAACTGTGCTGGCAAGTGATAAATGATGATTAAATAAATAATTATTGTACCATGAAAATGTGCGCGCGATCAAACGAGCACGCCTACGGCTTGCGTCCCAGAACGCGCGCGTGTTTGTGCGAACAAACGAGCACGCCTACGACTTGCGTCCCAGAGCGCGCGTGTGTGTGTGCGAACAAACGGGCACGCCTACGACTTGCGTCCCAGAGTGTGTGCGCGAACAAACGAGCACGCCTACCACTTGCGTCCCAGAGCGCGCGTGCGTGTGCGTACCGGAAGTGTAAACTAAGGAGGCATACTGCTCAGGTGGGCAATGGAATGAGAACACGCCTTTATTCCCCGGGTATCCAATAGATCACTTGACAAGCATTTGTCTCATCTGCTCCCACCGTACGCAGGGTAACATTGCACCGCGATCGGGCCAGATTCGGCAATATATATGCAGCCATATATTCCATCAGTACAACCACTTTGTTCACGCTCCAGTACGAGATGTAAATTAAATTACCCAGCTAAAGCAGCGCCATGCTCCCGCCCGCAGAGGAGACCACCATCTGATCACACAAGCACACAGCAATACATTCATTTATCGCTGGTGACGCCCATTTGGATTCCGCCCACGCCCTGCACCATTCACATAGTAAACACGTGTTCCACTCAACTCCCTCGCAATACACCGTCCCCTGGTGGGGAGCATAAACAAAACCAACACGGACCGAAGAACAACAGTATGAGTGGCGGACCCGCCGCCCGGCTCTCCGAGTCAGGCCGCCTGGGGAAACGGCCGGCGTCCAGAGGGCAGGCGAGTCGCTGGAGCGGGACCTGTACTGGCGTACCGGTCACCAGCCAGCACCAACAACGTCAGCAGCGGTCACCAGCCAGCACCACCGGCAGCACTAGCAGCAGCAGCGGCAGCACTAGCAGCAGCAGCGGCAGCAGCGGCGGCAGTCAGACCTCCGCCCGGTCAGCTACCGCAGACGCCGAGTAAGATGGAAGTCGGACACGTCTCGGTGCAACAAACTCGGCCGGCTGCATAACATCGCAAACATAGATATTACATGTATGGGTAACATGTCGTTTTACTGAAAGCGCTCAGGCCCGCGACTCATGGAAGTTAGGCAGGCCTGCCTTCTTATGTTGGTGTTTCGGTAGCAAGAAATACGAATGTTTGCGAAGTTTTACAGTACGTTTTACCATAGGTGTCACACCTGTGCCGGGTCCAGCAGCGGCGGCGGGCACGTCACTTTTTCGCCTGCAGCGCGTTCGCTAGCCAGTCCATGGCCTGGTCGAGACCCTCGCCTTTGATGGCGGACGTCTTGAATATCTGGAATGTGCGCGTTTTGAGCGCCTCCAGTCCGAGGGCGGAGTACACCTCTGCCACGGACATGGCGCCCTCCATATCCTGCTTATTCGCCAGCACGGCCAGCACGGCGCCCCTCAGCTCCTCCTCCTGAGGTACAGACAGAAACACACTGTCGCAGACGGGCCAGCACGGCGCCCCTCAGCTCCTCCTCCTGAGGTACAGACAGAAACACACTGTCGCAGACGGGCCAGCACGGCGCCCCTCAGCTCCTCCTCCTGAGGTACAGACAGAAACACACTGTCGCAGACGGGCCAGCACGGCGCCCCTCAGCTCCTCCTCCTGAGGCACAGACAGAAACACACTGTCGCAGACGGGCCAGCACGGCGCCCCTCAGCTGCTCCTCCTGAGGTACAGCCAGAAACACACTGTCGCAGACGGGCCAGCACGGCGCCCCTCAGCTGCTCCTCCTGAGGTACAGCCAGAAACACACTGTCGCAGACGGGCCAGCACGGCGCCCCTCAGCTCCTCCTCCTGAGGTACAGACAGAAACACACTGTCGCAGACGGGCCAGCACGGCGCCCCTCAGCTCCTCCTCCTGAGGTACAGACAGAAACACACTGTCGCAGACGGGCCAGCACGGCGCCCCTCAGCTCCTCCTCCTGAGGTACAAACAGAAACACACTGTCGCAGACGGGCCAGCACGGCGCCCCTCAGCTCCTCCTCCTGAGGCACAGACAGAAACACACTGTCGCAGACGGGCCAGCACGGCGCCCCTCAGCTCCTCCTCCTGAGGTACAGACAGAAACACACTGTCGCAGACGGGCCAGCACGGCGCCCCTCAGCTCCTCCTCCTGAGGCACAGACAGAAACACACTGTCGCAGACGGGCCAGCACGGCGCCCCTCAGCTCCTCCTCCTGAGGTACAGACAGAAACACACTGTCGCAGACGGGCCAGCACGGCGCCCCTCAGCTCCTCCTCCTGAGGCACAGACAGAAACACACTGTCGCAGACGGGCCAGCACGGCGCCCCTCAGCTCCTCCTCCTGAGGTACAGACAGAAACACACTGTCGCAGACGGGCCAGCACGGCGCCCCTCAGCTCCTCCTCCTGAGGCACAGACAGAAACACACTGTCGCAGACGGGCCAGCACGGCGCCCCTCAGCTCCTCCTCCTGAGGTACAGACAGAAACACACTGTCGCAGACGGGCCAGCACGGCGCCCCTCAGCTCCTCCTCCTGAGGTACAGGCAGGGGCCGACCCAGGCTGATACAGACACACAGACACACCAACAGACGGGCATAGTATAACCTAGTGCGCTCCACCTCGGATCTCAGGTGGCATCCGAGGATGTCACAATGTTCTGCTTCTGCTGGGGATAGCGAACAAACGGGACGCAACGGTAAAATGGCAAAAAGACTGCCACCTTCTTCCCGAATCGACGTCGTTCAGAAAAATATCCATTGTCGAGGAATATGCCAAAGTGTGAAAACGCAATCACAAATAATTTGAAACGCTGGTAAATATAGAATTAAATGGGGCAGCATTACTACAAATTCCGCTTCTATCACGCACTTTACAACCATTGGGATGATGCAAATAAGCAGTCGAGCACTGTCCCCCCCCCCCCAAAAAAAAACTCAGAACAAATAATCCACGCAAATCCCACGGAAATGGGAATTTTAAGGAAATTTCCTGAAACTAGAAACTCGACAGACTCACAAGATAAGGAAGAGCAGCCTATTAACGCAGGAAAAGCGCATGCCATGTTCATCAATCTCGGAATGTGCCGTAAGCTTGATGCAACACATTATACAAATCAATTTCATGGTCGGATATGGTCGGATTCCATAGTCCATGTCAGATTTCCTGTTTCAATACAATTTCCTTGTTATAATTAATAAACTAAAAAACATGACCTTTTCCTCGAAAATGTGAAAATACAATGTTATCAAAATGTTATTATTATGTTGTAATATTTCGGCCACAGGCCTTTATCAAACACTGTTTGATAAAGGTCTGTGGCCGAAATATTACAACATAATAATAACATTTTGATAACATTGTATTTTCACATTTTCGAGGAAAAGGTCATGTTTTTAGTTTGTTAATTATATCAAGTATGTTCCTCGCACAAGCACTAAGCTCTATAAAGTACAATTTCCTTGTCATTGTCTGGCGCCAAATGCTCACTATCATATTTGTTAGCGATAAAACGCGCCTTTGCCGCCCAGCCGCTGTATGCTCTCCCTGTCGCCGTTTATGGCACCACGTGTGCGATACTTCGACTATCACGCCCACGTGTCCGATGTCCCGGTTCCCGCCACCACGTGCGATGTCACGCTCGAGGGCCGGGACGGCGCCGCGACACGCGGGCAGTCGAGCATCAGACTCCGCCGATTACGCGGCTGACGCAGTCGCCGACGTACCCGGAGTGCGCGGCCACCCGTTTGAAGCCGCCACTCAACGTTTTCTACTAGTCATCTTTCTCATCTTTATCGCAATAGAATCAACTATTATTCAACAAGTCTTTCAGCTCTATCGCTGCCGATGGTCCTCCAAAATTCTACGAACAAGACTCCCGAACACTATCTATTAACCGTTCTTCACAAATGATTCAGCCTGGTGTCATCTTCAGGGCGTCACTTCACATTGAAAACAACCAGTGACATTTTATGAGACAAAAGACAAAGTTGTGACCGAATTCGAGTACGTGTCTGAGCTCTATGTAATATAACCGTGCTGACGTCACCAGACTGGCGAAGACGCGTCTGCCTGAGACCGGCCAGTTACCTCGAGCATGGAGACCAGCTCCTGTTTGGAGATGCCCATTCGGTCGCGGTCGGCCGAGTCCACCACGTATATGATGGCGTCAGTGTTGGAGTAATAGCAGCGCCAGTACGGTCTGGAGACGAGACGACACCACCGTCAGTCGGTCGGCGGCATATAGATCACACACCCACACCCACACCCACACCCACCCACACACCCACACACCCACACCCCCACACACCCACACACCCACACACCCACACCCCCACACCCCCACACCCCCACACCCTCACACCCCCACACCCCCACACCCCCACACCCCCACACCCCCACACCCCCACACCCCCCCCCCCACACACACACACACACACACACACACACACACACACACACACACACACACACACACACCCACACCCACACCCACACGCACACGCACACGCACACGCACACGCACACGCACACGCACACGCACACGCACACGCACACGCACACGCACAACACACACACACACACACACACACACACACACACACACACACACACACACACACACACACACACACACACACACACCCACACCCACACCCACACCCACACCCACACCCACACCCACACCCACACCCACACCCACACCCACCCCCACCCCCCCCCCCCCCCCCCACACACACACACACACACACACACCCACACCCACACCCACACCCACACCCACACCCACACCCACACCCACACCCACACCCACACCCACACCCACACCCACACCCACACCCACACCCACACCACCAGAATCACCAGCAACTGCGGAAACTTGCGAGACCTCATTTTCACAACTAACTGTAACAAAGTCATAGACAGTGGTACACTTTCGTCTTTCTCGAATCTCGATCATCTCCCAGTCTACGTGAAAATTGACGCAACGCTACCAACAACAAATGCAGAGCCAACACATGCGGTCATTTGGGACTACTCAAAAATGAACGCTCCCCTTCTCACCAGTCTTCTGTTAAATACTGATTGGACGGGCATATTAAACAATGACATTGACACAGCGACATATTTATTCGTATCCGCAATACATAAAGCCGCCACTGCTTCAATTCCAATTAGACGCAAAACAATTTATCCACAACAAAAACCATGGATGACTTCCGAATTGAAAAGAAACATCAGAAAGCGTGATAGACTATTTAAAATTGCGAAACAGACACAGACTAACTTTAATTGGGACAGATGGAGATACCAAAGAAACCTAGTGACATCAATACACAGACGACTCAAGGACGAATATTTACAAAATCAAGTACAAAAATTACTGTCTCAAAAACTTAATCCTTACAAATATCATCACATACTACGCACCATTACAGGACAAGCACGAGACGACAACATTCCGCCACTTCAAACAGACAATGGAGATATAATCAACGACGACGTCGAAAAAGCGTCATTACTAAACAATTATTTTGTTGCTCAATCAACACTGAACATTCCAGAGACACAAGAACCCCCACTAAGCAACATACCAGAAGCTCCTACACTAGACAACATAACTACTTCCGAACAAGAGGTCTTACGTATTCTAAATTCACTAGATTCAAATAAATCAACAGGACCCGACGGAATACCAGTTAAATTACTCAAGCTCATTGCCTTATTGATTGCCAAACCACTGTCGCAACTCTTCAATAAATCTTTGACAGAGGGACGGTTCCCGAGTAAATTTAAAGAAGCAGATGTCAAACCAATTTTCAAAAACAAAGGTTCACCATCGGATCACAAATGCTACCGACCAATCAGCATTCTTTCAGCACTTTCTAAAGTTTTTGAGAAAATTGTTTATAGAAATGTATACGATCACTTCACAGCACATTCCCTTCTCTCCGACAAACAAAGCGGCTACCGACAGCATCACAGTACACAACAACTACTGTACTTGACGCACAACCTCTATAAATCACTGGACTTGGGACATGACTTTACTGCGATTTACCTAGACATATCCAAATATTTCGACAAAATATGGCATAAAGGACTACTGTATAAATGCAAAAACGAATTTGGTATCACAGGACGACTGCTAGACTGGTTCACATCGTATTTGAAAGACAGACGACAACGAGTAAAATTACGAGACACCTATTCGACGACGCAAACAATAAATGTCGGCTGTCCGCAGGGATCTGTTTTAGGACCATTACTTGCACTCATTTATTTAAATGGACTCTCGAATCGAACTCAGCATGACATTCTTTTATTTGCAGACGACACATCTATTTACGCTTCATACGCAAAGACAGACCTACTGACGACGCAACTTTCTCTCCAAAAGGACTTAGACGAAATATCTCAATATGGTCGAGAATGGGCTATCACGTTCAATACAACAAAAACAATTCAACAAACATTCACACACAAGCTCCAATACCAATCACCAGCCCTCACCTTTGGAGGTGATCCCATACCAGTTCACGACAATCATACACATCTTGGTATAACCTTCTCTAAAGACCTTTGTTTTCACCAACACATCAAAACCATATGCCGCAAAATAAACATTGTACTTAATCCCCTGTATAAGATAGCAAAATACATACCAAGGCCCATTCTCGACGAAATCTACAAAACATACATCCGACCTCACTTTGACTACTGCGACGCCATCTATGACGGTCACGTCACAGTACAAGACTTGACGAAATTAGAGACACTACAGAACAGAGCTGCCAGACTTGTTACAGGTGGACTTTTCAGGACATCTACTGACAAACTACTCACAGAACTAGGGTGGGATAAGCTGACAACAAGACGACGAATACACAGACTGACGCATTACCACAAATTTAACACTGCAGAACATCTCCCACACAACATCACAGCCATCATCCCAAGCACCCGTGCACAAGACACACACAGACACCTCAGAAACGCAAATAAACACACTACAACCACCAGCAACACATCATCATATAAGAGGTCATTTTTTCCTACAACAATCGGACAATGGAACGAGTTAACACAGGACACACAGCAACTCACGCACACAACCTTCAAAAAACAGATTTGCCAGCAGCTGGGGGCACCTAGTCCGCCTAGCTACTACATTGCAGGTTCAAAAAAGGAAAACATCCTTCACGCCCGGCTCAGAATGAACATGTCCCATCTAAATTCCCATTCATTCACAATTCATAAAGCAGACTCACCAGAATGCCGATGCGGACACCATAACGAAAACGTCAGCCACTTCATTCTTACCTGTCCATACTATGAAAATCAACGAAACAGCTGTTCGATAGATTATCCCACACATTATGTATAAACTTCAGACGCATACCTCCAAAACATCAGTTAAACATTTTACTCCACGGCACAGATCTCAGCGGAGGCGACGGTTCGGCAGCGGCACTCCACTTTCAAAACTTTTTGTTGAGTTCAAAAAGATTTGCCCATCTTTAATACAACTTTCTTTGCATGTACTAACATTTTATATTATATTTACTTCCATTACCATGTTGCCGATAAAGGTGTTCATTCCTCACATCTCCGGAGAGGTGCTTGGGGGCTTGGGCAACTTCCAATTCCAGTCCTGTGAGCTGTGCCGTGGCGGCGGTCGCAGTTTAAGTAAAACTTTTTTCTAATGATTTAGACTTGGCGCTTTAATTTAAGCATCGCTTTTGCGCCTGTCTGATTTATGTTTTGTATGTTACATGGACTTTATGTTTAATAAACTTGGTTATGATGATGATGATGACACCCACACCCACACCCACCCACACCCACACCCACACCCACACCCACACCCACACCCACACCTACACCCACACCCACACCCACACCCACACCCACACCCACACCCACACCCACACCCACACCCACACCCACACCCACACCCACACCCACACCCACACCCACACCCACCCACACCCACACCCACACCCACACCCACACCCACACCCACACCCACACCCACACCCACACCCACACCCACACCCACCCACACCCACACTGGATCACCAGTCTCTCACGCAGGATCACTAGCATCACACTGGATCACCAGTCTCTCATGCAGGATCACTAGTCTCTCATGCAGGATCACTAGCACCACACTGGATCACTAGCATCACACTGGATCACCAGTCTTTCACGCAGGATCACTAGCACCACACTGGATCACTAGCATCACACTGGATCACCAGTCTCTCACGCAGGATCACTAGCACCACACTGGATCACCAGTCTCTCACGCAGGATCACTAGCATCACACTGGATCACCAGTCTCTCACACAGGATCACACACACACACACCCACACACACACACACACCCACACTGGATCACCAGTCTCTCACGCAGGATCACTAGCATCACACTGGATCACCAGTCTCTCACACAGGATCACTAGCACCACACTGGATCACCAGCATCACACTGGATCACCAGCATCACACTGGATCACCAGTCTCTCACGCAGGATCACTAGCATCACACTGGATCACCAGTCTCTCACGCAGGATCACTAGCATCACGCAGGATCACTAGCATCACACTGGATCACCAGCCTCTCACGCAGGATCACTAGCATCACACTGGATCACCAGTCTCTCATGCAGGATCACTAGTCTCTCACGCAGGATCACTAGCACCACACTGGATCACTAGCATCACACTGGATCACCAGTCTCTCACGCAGGATCACCAGCATCACACTGGATCACCAGTATCTCACGCAGGATCACTAGCATCACACTGGATCACCAGTCTCTCACGCAGGATCACTAGCATCACACTGGATCACCAGTCTCTCACGCAGGATCACTAGCACCGCACTGGATCACCAGTCTCTCATGCAGGATCACTAGCATCACACTGGATCACCAGTCTCTCACGCAGGATCACTAGCATCACATTGGATCACTAGCACCACACTGGATCACTAGCATCACACTGGATCACCAGTCTCTCACGCAGGATCACCAGCATCACACTGGATCACCAGTATCTCACGCAGGATCACTAGCATCACACTGGATCACTAGCATCACACTGGATCACCAGTATCTCACGCAGGATCACTAGCATCACACTGGATCACCAGTCTCTCACGCAGGATCACTAGCATCACACTGGATCACCAGTCTCTCACGCAGGATCACTAGCACCGCACTGGATCACCAGTCTCTCATGCAGGATCACTAGCATCACACTGGATCACCAGTCTCTCACGCAGGATCACTAGCATCACATTGGATCACCAGCATCACACTGGATCACCAGTCTCTCACGCAGGATCACTAGCATCACACAGAATCACTAGCATCACACTGGATCACCAGTCTCTCACACAGGATCACTAGCATCACACTGGGTCACCAGTCTCTCACGCAGGATCACTAGTATCACACTGGATCACCAGTCTCTCACACAGGATCACTAGCATCACACTGGATCACCAGTCTCTCACGCATAATCACTAGCATCACACTGGATCACCAGTCTCTCACGCAGGATCACACACACACACACACACACTGGATCACCAGTCTCTCACACTGGATCACTAGCACCTCACTGGATCACCAGTCTCTCACGCAGGATCACTAGCATCACACTGGATCACCAGTCTCTCACACTGGATCACTAGCACCTCACTGGATCACCAGTCTCTCACGCAGGATCACTAGCATCACACTGGATCACCAGTCTCTCACGCAGGATCACTAGCATCACACTGGGTCACCAGTCTCTCACGCAGGATCACTAGTATCACACTGGATCACCAGTCTCTCACACAGGATCACTAGCATCACACTGGATCAGCAGTCTCTCACGCGTAATCACTAGCATCACACTGGATCACCAGTCTCTCACGCAGGATCACACACACACACACTGGATCACCAGTCTCTCACACTGGATCACTAGCACCTCACTGGATCACCAGTCTCTCACGCAGGATCACTAGCATCACACTGGATCACCAGTCTCTCACGCAGGATCACTAGCATCACACTGGATCACCAGTCTCTCACGCAGGATCACTAGCATCACACTGGATCACTAGCATCACACTGGATCACCAGTATCTCACGCAGGATCACTAGCATCACACTGGATCACCAGTCTCTCACACAGGATCACTAGCATCACACTGGATCACTAGCATCACACTGGATCACCAGTATCTCACGCAGGATCACTAGCATCACACTGGATCACCAGTCTCTCACGCAGGATCACTAGCATCACACTGGATCACCAGTCTCTCACACAGGATCACTAGCATCACACTGGATCACCAGTCTCTCACACAGGATCACGCACACACACACACACACTGGATCACCAGTCTCTCACACAGGATCACTAGCATCACACTGAATCTCTCACACGCAGACTCACCGGAGGCACGGCACTCACCGGATGCTGGTCTGGCCGCCCAGGTCCCACACCTGGAACTTGAGGTTGTTGTAGGTGACCTGCTCGACGTTGAAGCCGATGGTGGGAATGGTCGTTACCACCTCGCCGACCTGCAGCCTGAAACAGTGTGTAGAGACATGTGACGTGCATCACACAGGTGTACACCGCAGCATTGCATAATGGAAGCATACACTGCAGGTTCACTGACAGAGCAATGTGTGGCGGGTGGCATGTTAAGAATCGCTTCATGAACCCTCTTAGCATAGGACAGAAAATAAAACTAGCTATACACTGGAAAGAGACATTTGACTACTATTGTGCCTACAAAAAAAAAACAGGCTACAAATTGTGTCTATGCAAGCCTCTGAAATGAAGTGGATGTTCACTGTTTATACAATAAGATATCAAACACATACCAACTGGTGATAATCAGCATGTAAATTGCCACCTTTAGAAAGGTAGAAGAAAAATGTTGGTCATGCACACCTGTATAAAATGGTGGTTTTTCCTGCTCCATCCAGTCCTAGGATAAGTATTCTCATTTCCCGGCTACCAAACAGCCCCTGGAAGTAGCTGAGTAAACCACCTGCAACATACCCCAATGTGTCAGGAGTGAGGGTAACAGGACAATGCATCTGTCCAATGATTGGTCTGTAGCTTCCCACTGTAACGTCCATCGTCCTTGGCTGAGCAATCGGGGAGAAAGATACACAGCAACATTGCAAGAGGGAACTGCCATTGTAGCAGGCTAGGATAAACGTGTCAATAATGTCAACAGAGATCAGGCATTACATTATAGTCATAGTTAACAGTTCATATATCAAAAGGAGCGTCCACATAGTGGGTATTCTGCACCTAGTCATAACTAACATGGCTCATGATGCAGCACATACACACACACACACACACACACACACAGTGAAAGCGATACAGTCGGTGAGTCAGCGATCTAACACAATCAAGAGCGCGCGGCGCGGGCGGGCATGGACGGCTGCCGCTGGCAGTCGGTTCCACGCGGCGGCAGCCCGGTACGGGAACTGCCGCTGAGTGGCGGTCAACCGGACGCGAGACAGATGCAGTGAGCCAACGCCGTCCGAAACAGCTCGAGTCTGGCGTTGGGAAGACTCGGCACGCGTCACAAAAAGAGCACGCAGAGCGTGGGGCGACTCGCTGACATGCAGCGCCCTGTGGACGTTCAGACACTCATGGTGGTGCACAAGTTCCGCGACTCTCCGCCATCCAAGTGCTTTAAGAGCAGGAGATATACGATCGCGGCGGCGAGCACCACCCACGAGCCTGGCAGCGGCTTGTGGGTGGTGCTCGCCGATCAGGTGGCAGCCTCCACCTGATCCCCGCGGAACAAGTCGGGTTCCGTCAGGGTCGATCGGTGGAGGACAATATCGATCGCCTGGTCCAGCAGGTCCAAGAAGGGTGGCAACGGCCCAATAACCGTCTCGCATGGAACCCATGCTGATCATTGGACACAATATTCTCCTCTGTCAGATGGAATAACTCCTGGTCATGAATCAGGGACTCCAGAATCTTGCATGGTATGGCAGTCAATCTAATAGGGCAGTAGTTACAGGGGTTCTGCTTATCACCCTTTTTAAATAGTGGTACTACCTGTGCTAGTGCTAGTGTTTACTACACAACAAATACGTAGGTAGAGTAAATGGTATTAGTTCAGTAATTCACCTCCCCAGGTTATGGTGTTCTTGAGGTCCCTAATAGAACAAGAGTAGTCAGCTGACTGTAATATTACAACAGACTAAAAGGTGAGTTATCTTTGACTGTCTACAAGATGGTCTGGGTGGGTCCAGGGGTGGTGACAGCCTCTTATGTCAACAATTTCTGCAGATGTCCTCATCCTCAGCTAAAGAACGCACAGATTTGGATGTAAATTTTTAGCTTATGAGGTATTCTGGGAAAATACTGCTATGTTGACAGATACAATTGTTGTCAATTTTCATATACACCTTTAAATATTGTCTTACGCTTCATAACAATAAGGAAATGCTTACAAATGCACATGCACACACGCCCGTACAATGCCAGCTAATCAATATGGCGAACCCGTTGAGATGTAAACCAACAATTCTCCCCCGCCTTCACGTCATCACAACCTGACCAATCACTGTCAAGCTTGCTCAAGACTGATTGGTCAATACTAGCTGATAACCAAATATAGCTTATGAGTAGATCCGATAAACACAGCCAAGATTCTGGAAGTTGCTCACGGTTGTCACACTTTATACCAATGTTGAAGGAGCGGAGTACACCCCCCCCCCCCCTGCACACATCACAACACAGTACTTTTCATTCTATTCATGATGTAGACAATACCTACTGATGCACTAAAAATGGCCAAAGGTATAAAAGTCTGTGTTTGAACATGTTGATACTGTAATTTAACCAACTAGACTACAATCTGACAGTAATTTGAACCCCCTCTTCTTTCCATATCCTTGACCTTGCAAAACAAAGCAAATAAAGTTCTCACCCATGATAGCAGGCAGCGATTGAGCGATTAGGATTCTAGCCAAATCAAATCCAATTTGATAAGGATTTAATCGCAAAAGGTCCCCTTGAACCAGCACTCTCCTCACAAATTCAATTGAATTGAAATTAATGCAGTCCCCGATTCAGATTCAGAAAGCAGGAAACCAAATCATAATATCATGGTGCCTTCTACTCAATAAAACAAAAAGAGACTCCAATTATTAGAAAATAAGGCATCTGTCCCAATAAACGTTAATAATTAATTACTAATGTGACACATTTGACACTACACTTCAAACGCCGCCCAAGCGCTTGGCAAAGTCTTGACCGGCTCTCTTAAAATGTCTATGTTACAAGAAACCCTTCCTGCCTTATAAGTGCATAGTGTGACGTCACGGGGACATACCGGGTTTGCTTTGAGTCCTGCAATTTGGCATTTGCACATATAACGTGCAAAACAGTATGTTTGATATCACTCAATGGCGGATCCAGAGGGGGCGAACGGGGCCATGCCCCCCCCCCCCCCAAGCCTGTGTAAAGGGGGGGGGGGGCAAACTATGTTTTGCCCCCCCCCCCCAAGACGTGAAATATAATGCATGCTATATTTGAGTTTTTAGAACGGTACTGGGCATCCCAAAATTGCAGCAGTCAAAATCAAGCTAGCCACAGTCAAAAACTGAAAAATTTCGCGCCGCTTCGCGGCATGACACAAGTTTCGCAATTGCATATACAAATTTGGAAAATTAATTCCATTAAGTGTCTTGCAGAGGCTCTCCTTGGCGGTAATTACTGGCCCCAGGGCCAACTCTCTTCATAAAATATTATCTTTAAAGCGGGCTACATGTTTAGCTTGTCTGCCGAGTTCCGAAAAAGGCGACGCGAACGCAAAGACGCGGACTTCAGCAACCGAAAGCTGTTCCAGCGGTGCCCAACTTGTTGGCCCGAAGAGCTAATAGTGGGGACCAGGCCAGGACTATCTCCCCAAGCCATCTCCCCCAGGCTCCTCCAGATCCACAGGGACCATTTATGCGCGGAAATGTCGGTCTGCCTCTTGCTACTTTGAAACTATTTGCACCGTTACCAGTTGTTTGTTACAGTTCGGTACGTAGGTATGTATACAGACTACAGTTATTATTATCATATGTACTATTGAGCGCAGACTGCCACCGGCCATCGTGATTTACTATCCGAGGCTAATGTATATGAAAAACTACCTTCATTTAAACATTTTGCATCATACCGAGATGTGCAACCAGGAAAAGGGGTTACCTGAGGCTTGGCTCCACTCACGGTCTGGTTCCAATATTAAAAATGCGTTTTCCACGACCTAAAATTAAAATGTTCACGCCGCTTCGCGGCGTCACATCAGTGGTCATCGTCATAACGAAGCCATCGTCATCGTCTTCGTTTCGTCGTAACGCTGAATTGAATGAATAACATTTTTAGCTTCTTATCTTCTACAAGGCAAAGAAGCTTTTTTTGCCTTACACTGCCTATGCCTTGCAATGCCTATGTTTCTGGGTTTTATCAGGCAAACCCGAGCAAAAAAAAATTCGCGCCGCTTCGCGGCGCTAAATAACAAGTACCTACTATAACAAGCAAATCCACATTAAAAATGTTGCAAAGGCTTAAATACACGCATAACAAATTGGGGTACATTTTTTTCTCGTCATTTCAACCGACCCCCCCCCCCCCACTCAAAAATTATCGGCGACACCCCTGGGTACAGTTGACAATTGACATAGTTTGTCTCAGTGTAAGGCAATGTCGGAACAATACAAACTGCAAGCTGACATCTTTCCTTTTTCGATATCCCAAAAGGTCGAAAACCTAAACAAAAAATGGGGAACAAAATCGAAATCGTGTGGTTGCAAAATAAAGTGGCCCAAATCCGGGGAGAAATCCGAAATTGGGGGGTAGGTAAGGTCCGCTAAAAAAACGGTTTGCCCCCCCAAAAAAAAACGGCCGGCTGGATCCGCCCTTGATATCACTCACATGGTATTAGTTGAAGTATTACATATATCACTGACTACGAGCGAGCGCGAAGCGCTCGCTCGCCTTTCCGTGGTATATGGGAAAAATCTGAATATGAGCGGCCCGGCCCGGCCCGGTCCGTGGCGACGCTTTTGAGAAGCTCATATCTCTGCAACCACACGTCCGATTGACAAGCTGACTTCTTTGCTGAGCAGCCCCATCCAACCTCCCCTGTTTGAGAGCGGTGCCGAGTCATGTGGGTGACTACCACTGCGCGTGGCGCGTGCCGCGTGAGGGGTGTTGAAAAGTTTTTTCTCGCAAAAACTCTGCAACGACTAAGCCGATTATGTGCAAATTTGGTGTGTGGTTAGGGACCCTCAGCCGCCGATTTTCCACAAGTCAGGGGTGGGGTGCCTCTGCACGTGCGGACGTGCATATCCCTATTCTATATCTCAGGAACGGCTGAGCCGATTGTGTTCGAATTTGGTGTGTGGTTAGGGACCCTCCGCCGCCGCCTTCACACAAGTCATGGATGGGGTGCCTTTGCACGTGCACACGTGCACACCCCTATTATATATCTCAGGAACGGCTGAGCCGATTGTGTTCAAATTTGGTGTGTGGTTAGGGACCCTCCGCCGCCGCCTTCCCGCAAGTCAGGGGTGGGGTGCCTCTGCACGTGCGCACGTGCGTACCTTTTTTCCATCTCAGAAACTACTTGCCCTATCGAGTTGAAATTCACCATACATTTCCTTCGCGCTCGCTCGTTCATCGCCGACTGCGGCGCCTTACTGGTTTTGTATATTAAAGAAAATAGCTCGCAAGGTGATGTCAAAGAAACAAATACAGTCCTGCAGTTTTTATCTAACGCGAGACATGCACTAAAGCGTGTTCTAGAGATGTCTTTCATTGGTCGAAAGTCGTGACGTAGCGGGACTAATCAAAGCAGGTTACTGAGATAGTGATGACGCTTTTGAGTTTCTTAGTGCGCCACATACGAAAATGTATCTGCTACAACTTTGACGCATTATAAACGTAATGTTGTCAGTTTAGAAGCAAGTAAACAAATCTTCGCGAGGCCAAAAAAAACTACGATTCAAATTATGAAGTTATCGATAGAAAAAGTACAATATTTGTATTGATACTGCTGTTTTAATTATTTCTTAACATGGAGTTGCATTATAAGCAATGAAGCACCCACCCTGTTTCACAGTAGTAACATCTACAATTTGCTGTTCTGATTCGCCATTACAATTAAGGCGTAATTGTATTTCATCACTGTATATCTATCTATCTATAACTATATTGATATTTGTACAATCCACACAAACACGTGAACAGACGCGTATAAATATCATAGCTTCTAAAAAAAAAAAAACTCTTATACGGCCTTGAACAAAACATTGCAGCAATGCGTTTCCACAGGGTGGTGGATGACATCCATTTCAGCTGGGTGAATTTGAAAAGTTGGGCTGGTGTTTGGAAGGTTGTGGATTTATGTCAGTACAATAATTCATGATGATGTGGATTTGATATGAATAGTAGCACAATTCAACACTCACTGGCTTTATTGCTGGTCATTGGTGAGTACCCACAGTTGTGTGTATAGGTGGGGTAAATAACCATAACGCCAGACATGAACTAACACCAAACACCAATTTTTTCATGCTATTGGTGATTGGTAATGTAGCTGATACTGACTCCTTATATTGTGAATAGCATGGCAAATTCAGTATAAGACTTAACCAGTGTTACCTATGATTGTACCCTATATTGCACATGTTACCCAGACTAGTTATTGATTTGACACTGAATTGATTGGAATAGTTCAATCAAAATTCATTGAATCAAAACATAATTGATTCACCACCAAATATTTTGATTCATGAATCAATAAATCATGATTGAATCAAAACCCGCATCAAATCAAGGCTGATTGAATCAAAATATTGAATGATTCAAGTACACTCAAGTACAAGTACTACAGACTCAATTTCTGTGTTCAAGCTGTTGGTCCCTACATACACCAGGATTTCTTGTCCCTCAAAAAGGTTCAAAGATGTGCAACCAAACTGATCAAGAGGTTCAAGCACTTACCATACTAATAGCGCCTGAATCGTCTGAAGTTATGTAGCATGGAAGAGAGGGTGAAAAGAGGAGACCTGATTGAAACATACAAAATACTTACAGGAAAAGTCAGATCAGACCCTACTCTCTTTTTTTAGAAAGCCCAAGATGAAAGGACCAGAGGCCACTATCTGAAACTCAAGAAAAAGAGTGTAATTCGTCTTGCAAGAGCAAACTTCTTTTAGAATAGAGTTGTAACACCATGGAACAGGTTACCGGAGGAAGTAGTGTCTGCAGAAACCACAAACGAGTTTAAAAACAGGTTTGACCGCTACTGGGCCGCAAATATGCTATCCTCCTCCACTTCCTAATAGTATTCTGCCAACTAAGATGTGGGCACTGAATAGACCTTGGTCTAAACCAGCCCACTACTTCAACTTCAACTTCAACACTGGTAAATTGTGCAAATACATGCAGTCCCAGTGGCTACATTCATGTAAACTGAAATACTATTCTGTAACAATGTTTTAATGATCATATATATGTATGTTTCCATTTCTATTTATTTTACATAAATTCACCACATATATTTAAATGTTGAATCAAAACGTGAATCAATTAAAATATTTTGTTTGATTCTTTGAATTGGAAAGAATCAATTCTCAAAGTTGTATCCGTGAATCCAACGGTGATTGAATCATTCAGATTCCAAAATGAATCATGATTGAATTGTTCCAAAAAGTTGAATCAATAACCAGTCTGTGTGAGTATTACCCTATATTGATATGCACATCCAATATGTTGGATGTTGTAGAGACAATAATTTTTGGGTGAAACTTCAGTAATGCACCTCCCCAGTTTATTGTAGTCTTGACTTTGAGGTCCCTAATAGAAGAAAATAGTATTATTATGACAGACGGAAAAGTGTACCAGTAATACCAAAACTATGATGTCACCAATAATAACAATCAAACCTGACCTAACCTTTACAGCCATTATGGTCGCAGGGACCCACGTTTAGAATGCTCCGCTTGCATTTGCTTGCTGCACCATGGTCCTACTGGGGGACCCCCTAGACCATCTTGTAGACAACACCTATGTCTACTAGATGGTCTGGGGGGTGACATCCCCTCCCCAGTAGGGCTGCAGAGCTGCAGCGTTCTAAACGTGGATCCCTGCAACCATAATTGCTGTAAAGGTTAGGTCAGGTTTGATCATGTTTTTTTAAATATAAATTTAGTCTGAATGTTTTTTGTATGGATGGATTTCCGAGGTCAGGACCCACGCTAAGCAGAGCTTGTTGCGCAGGTCCTGACCTCACCACCCGATCGCGCAATTCCTGTTGGCCGGCAGAATTTAGAGACGAAAGTTTTACGTGCCCGACATACCTGTACACTGTCTGCCCTGCTCACTGACGTCACCTGACCTTGAGTGCGACCGCTGCCGCAGGTCATCCCAGTCCGGAGCAAATAGCGAGCGTCGAAGCGACTCGAACCTGGGCTGCCACTACCGGGATAGGTCAGAAGTCCAGCGCTCTCCCACTGAGCTACAGGGGTGTTATCATGTTATTATTGGTGACATCATAGCTTTGGTATTACTGGTACACTTTTCAGTCTGTCATAATAATACTGTCAGCTGACTACTCTTCTTCTATTAGGGACCTCTAGAACACCGTAAACTGGGAGGTGCATAACTGAAGTTTCACCCATTTTTGTGTGTGCATTAGCATCAACTTGTGAAATTATGTGCTACCAGATGCCATGCTTGACTTAATAAATGTTGAGTATTAAGTGGGAGCCTGGAAAACTAATGTGACTACTTCTCTCTCCAACTCACTGTTATAGACTGCCAGAATATATTTGAGTAACATTGAATATATTGCACTAGGAGACGGCTGTGGAGTCGGAGTCGGTCGGAGTTGGAAGTTTTTGCTGGAGTTGGAGTCGGAGTTGCTAAAATTGTACTGACTCTGACTCAGGCCCGGAGTCGGAGTCGACTTTTTTGGAATTGCCAATTACTTTGGTCGGTAGAATAGTCACCAGCCTAGGGGCTTCTTTATAGCCCTTGAAAGGAAAATGAGTGGAAAATGAAACCTATACCTAGATTACACATCTATCAGTAGATTTCCGCCTGATAAAGATAGGGCAATAATTGTAATGTCATCTGATGATGATTGGGGTTTTGGACGCACAACTCTTATGGTCACACGGCGCCCATTTTTACGTCTGCATCGTGCTCGTTTCGTCAAGGAGATTCGAATCATATCATGGTGACTAGGTTACCTAAGTCATTCAAAATTTTACCTCGGGGTCAAGGTAATTTAACCCTCGCCCGGGTAGGGCAAAATCACTACGTGTTCGGGTGTGTGTGTGGGGTGGGGGGGAGTACGACCCCCCCCTTAGCGTTTCGCCCCTAATTGAGCTAGAGGTTCGATTCAAAGACGAGCGTGTTGCTTGTGACAAGAGGAAGCCGCTGATACCCGATTGTAAGGTCTTAGATAATTAAGTGACCTCTGAGGTCATGTCAATGACCCAAATGTCATCAAAATTGAAAATGTGTATAAATTGAATTTTATCGAGCTAGAATCGTGAATGAGCATATCATAATGCTTAATGGGTGCCAAATTCGTAATCAGCGTCACAAAATGACCTAAAAACTGCCAAATTCCAAAAAGGTCATTTCATGTCATCTGAGTGAGGTCAGTGACCTCGGTTGACCTGTGAAAGCGCATGACCCCAGTGGAACATATATTTATGTAAAATGGATCCCAAATTTGTAATCAGCGTCACAAAATGTCCTAGAAACCGCCAGAAGCCCAACAAAGTCATCGGAGGTCATCGGAGGTCAATGACCTCAGTTGACCTCTGAAAAGGTCAATCGAGGTCACAATCTCAGTGGAAACCACAACTGTCACCTGTGGAAGCACCTGTGCATATGCTCCTGAACAACAAACACTCGAAAACTGCAGAAGTTACAAGCATCGATACTGCGGGACGCCAGTTGCGCCTGACATGACCTTGAGAAACAAGTCATAGGTCACGGGTCATGTGGATTAGAAATTCAAAATTTTCCGAGTAGGTGGGAAATTTATCAAAAGTAGGGTACTGAAAGTTACATCGAAATCGGCTAGAAACTACGCGAGTTATTCCAGAAAAACCAAGGGGGGGGGGGGGGAGTGGCATCCACCCCCTACCCGGGCGAGGGTTAAAAGTTATTGGCAAAGAAGTGCTGGTCGCCACAGATGACCTCACTCGATCTTGTAGGGGTCACTGAGCAATAATTGTACCTGGAACATCAAAAATGAGCTATAATAGCAGATTCTTAAATAATAATTATTATCTAATGTGTATCTTCTAGGCTCTAATACGAAAACATTTGTATATTTTCTTGTTGCCTTATAATGGGACGGTCACGAAACTTACCTGACTTAGGTCACCGATATAAACAAACGAGATAGCAGGGTCGTAGGTATCTATGGCTTGATTATGTCCTGTGAGTTTTGAAGTGCTCAGCCAGTGGCTGTGGCACGACCACAAAGGATCTAGCTCGCTTGTGCATTTAGCTATGTTTAAAACACACTTTATTTTGTAAAAGTTGTTTCGATTTCATTACAAATCAGAAAAGATGCAAAATTTTCGGTCGATTTCAGTCGTTTAGGGGCATGGCACGATGCCCCTTACATCCGCCCTTGAGCACCCCCAATGATTTTTAGAAATCCACACCCCTGACTAGTAAACTTGGTTGCCCCTGCCGGAGGCGAGGTGGTGGAAAGCAGCGCACTGACTGGCCAGCTGTAAGACAACAGCGCAGTATCCGGGAGCAGCGGCGGCTCCAGCGAAGACGAGCCGGAACGAGCTGGGGCTGAAGCCCAGCTGCTGCGAGCTGGGCCGGCGGCGACTATCTGCGCTCGCCGCTCGGTGCCCGTTTCGTGGGTTCCGCCGCCTGCAAGCGGGCGCGACTGGGCTGGACGCGCGGCCGGCACGCTGCGCCCGTGCTCGGGCGGCGTAGCATTGTTCTCAATACTGTTTAGAATAAAGACAAACGGAGAAAATAGATGGCATTGCAGATATGGCTTTCTAGCACATGCGGTTGGAGAACGGATATAGGCCAGAGTCGGAGTTGGAGTCGGAGTCGGAGTTGGTTTTTTCAGGCCGGAGTCGGAGTTGCTAAAATTCTGTCGACTCCGCAACCCCGCTAGGAGATAATAATTTAAAAGATAATATTTCATCCTGCTTCCTAAGTCTAACCCTTGGTCCACCTGATCACAGTACCAAATGTCAAAATGATATGGACACCAAATAGCATCATCTAATTCTAGTCCATCACATCTATCCCTATATCCCTATAGGTACCTACTAGTGCTAACCCGTCCGCTCCGCTGGACGATTACTGGTGTCCAGTGGTGGTGCAAGCCAGTGATGGGCAATTAGGGATTGATAACCCGTACTACCCGCGACACCTGTCGTACCTATAATACGTGTTTGTACCCGTCATACACCCAAAGTACCCGTCAAAAACCTACGGGGCCTGACATACACCCGTAGTACCCGTTGTGCCCCTGGGGAACACGTGATAACCCCGTTATAGCCGGCCGTCACCCATTATATCCGTGGAACACCTATGGCACCCGTTATACACCCGTGAAAACTCCACCCCGGCTTAGCGTATATGTTCATTGATATATGCCGTACCGTATGTCGATGACCTTCTTTTCGCACTGATTCCGTGGTTGCTTCTCCTTGGTTGTGGCACTGTAGTATCCGTGGTCGGATCTGATTGGCTTTCGACTGGAGTGAAGCGATGTAAAACTCGTATCCGTAAACTGTTTTTGTACGGTAAAATAATTATTAACACCTCCTTCTATGTTAGATACAGCACAAACCTTCGCCCAAAACTGCACAACCTAAAACTGTCTGTAACTATCGTATCAAATGCGTCGGAAATGTACGAATTATACACCACTCGGTAGTATCTGTAATCTCGTTTGAAAACCTTAAAATCACGTACATCACGTGCTTATAGCAATGTGGTACTGCAATGTAGAACTGCCGCTTTCCTGTGTTAAATTCGTTCCGGAATGACAGACAGACAGACAGACAGATGCTTGTCAATAGTAATATATATATATATATATATATACATATATATATATATATATATATATATATATATATAATATATATATATATATATATATATATATATATATATATATATATATATATATATATATATATATATATATATATATATATATATATATATATATATATATATAATATATATATATATATATATATATATATATATAATATATATATATATATATATATATATATATATATATATATATATATATATATATATATATATATATATATATATATATATATATATATATATATATATATATATATATATATATATATATATATATATATATTATATATATATATATATATATATATATATATATATATATATATATATATATATATATATATATATATATATATATATATATATATATATATATATATATATATATATATATATATATATATATATTATATATATATATATATATATATATATATATATATATATATATATATATATATATATATATATATATATATATATATATATATATATATAATATATATATATATATATTATATATATATATATATATATATATATATATATATATATATATATATACTATATATATATATATATATATATATATATATATATATATATATATATATATTATATATATATATATATGTATATGTATATGTATATGTATATGTATATGTATATGTATATGTATATGTATATGTATATGTATATGTATATGTATATGTATATGTATATGTATATGTATATGTATATGTATATGTATATGTATATGTATATGTATATGTATATGTATATGTATATGTATATGTATATGTATATGTATATGTATATGTATATGTATATGTATGTATATGTATATGTATATGTATATGTATATGTATATGTATATGTATATGTATATGTAATGTATATGTATATGTATATGTATATGTATATGTATATGTATATGTATATGTATATGTATATGTATATGTATATGTATATGTATATGTATATGTATATGTATATGTATATGTATATGTATATGTATATGTATATGTATATGTATATGTATATGTATATGTATATGTATATGTATATGTATATGTATATGTATATGTATATGTATATGTATATGTATATGTATATGTATATGTATATGTATATGTATATGTATATGTATATGTATACAGGGTGTCCCGAAATTGATGTCCCCTTCTATCGCGTGCAATAACAAGAAAACAAAGAATGGTTGGTTCATGGTTTATTTGTTGATGTAGTCACCACGGTTCTCCACACAGGCTCTCATGCGCTCCGGCATCCCACACATCAGGTTGTCCAGCGTCTGCTGAAATG
>JAXIVJ010011906.1:37500-40000 GCA_036785665.1 Chirona hameri | reverse complement strand
TATCTATCTATCTATCTATCTATCTATCTATCTATCTATCTATCTATCTATCTATCTATCTATCTATCTATCTATCTATCTATCTATCTATCTATCTATCTATCTATCTATCTATCTATCTATCTATCTATCTATCTATCTATCTATCTATCTATCTATCTATCTATCTATCTATCTATCTATCTATCTATCTATCTATCTATCTATCTATCTATCTATCTATCTATCTATCTATCTATCTATCTATCTATCTATCTATCTATCTATCTATCTATCTATCTATCTATCTATCTATCTATCTATCTATCTATCTATCTATCTATCTATCTATCTATCTATCTATCTATCTATCTATCTATCTATCTATCTATCTATCTATCTATCTATCTATCTATCTATCTATCTATCTATCTATCTATCTATCTATCTATCTATCTATCTATCTATCTATCTATCTATCTATCTATCTATCTATCTATCTATCTATCTATCTATCTATCTATCTATCTATCTATCTATCTATCTATCTATCTATCTATCTATCTATCTATCTATCTATCTATCTATCTATCTATCTATCTATCTATCTATCTATCTATCTATCTATCTATCTATCTATCTATCTATCTATCTATCTATCTATCTATCTATCTATCTATCTATCTATCTATCTATCTATCTATCTATCTATCTATCTATCTATCTATCTATCTATCTATCTATCTATCTATCTATCTATCTATCTATCTATCTATCTATCTATCTATCTATCTATCTATCTATCTATCTATCTATCTATCTATCTATCTATCTATCTATCTATCTATCTATCTATCTATCTATCTATCTATCTATCTATCTATCTATCTATCTATCTATCTATCTATCTATCTATCTATCTATCTATCTATCTATCTATCTATCTATCTATCTATCTATCTATCTATCTATCTATCTATCTATCTATCTATCTATCTATCTATCTATCTATCTATCTATCTATCTATCTATCTATCTATCTATCTATCTATCTATCTATCTATCTATCTATCTATCTATCTATCTATCTATCTATCTATCTATCTATCTATCTATCTATCTATCTATCTATCTATCTATCTATCTATCTATCTATCTATCTATCTATCTATCTATCTATCTATCTATCTATCTATCTATCTATCTATCTATCTATCTATCTATCTATCTATCTATCTATCTATCTATCTATCTATCTATCTATCTATCTATCTATCTATCTATCTATCTATCTATCTATCTATCTATCTATCTATCTATCTATCTATCTGTCTATCTGTCTGTCTGTCTGTCTGTCTGTCTGTCTGTCTGTCTGTCTGTCTGTCTGTCTGTCTGTCTGTCTGTCTGTCTGTCTGTCTGTCTGTCTGTCTGTCTGTCTGTCTGTCTGTCTGTCTGTCTGTCTGTCTGTCTGTCTGTCTGTCTGTCTGTCTGTCTGTCTGTCTGTCTGTCTGTCTGTCTGTCTGTCTGTCTGTCTGTCTGTCTGTCTGTCTGTCTGTCTGTCTGTCTGTCTGTCTGTCTGTCTGTCTGTCTGTCTGTCTGTCTGTCTGTCTGTCTGTCTGTCTGTCTGTCTGTCTGTCTGTCTGTCTGTCTGTCTGTCTGTCTGTCTGTCTGTCTGTCTGTCTGTCTGTCTGTCTGTCTGTCTGTCTGTCTGTCTGTCTGTCTGTCTGTCTGTCTGTCTGTCTGTCTGTCTGTCTGTCTGTCTGTCTGTCTGTCTGTCTGTCTGTCTGTCTGTCTGTCTGTCTGTCTGTCTGTCTGTCTGTCTGTCTGTCTGTCTGTCTGTCTGTCTGTCTGTCTGTCTGTCTGTCTGTCTGTCTGTCTGTCTGTCTGTCTGTCTGTCTGTCTGTCTGTCTGTCTGTCTGTCTGTCTGTCTGTCTGTCTGTCTGTCTGTCTGTCTGTCTGTCTGTCTGTCTGTCTGTCTGTCTGTCTGTCTGTCTGTCTGTCTGTCTGTCTGTCTGTCTGTCTGTCTGTCTGTCTGTCTGTCTGTCTGTCTGTCTGTCTGTCTGTCTGTCTGTCTGTCTGTCTGTCTGTCTGTCTGTCTGTCTGTCTGTCTGTCTGTCTGTCTGTCTGTCTGTCTGTCTGTCTGTCTGTCTGTCTGTCTGTCTGTCTGTCTGTCTGTCTGTCTGTCTGTCTGTCTGTCTGTCTGTCTGTCTGTCTGTCTGTCTGTCTGTCTGTCTGTCTGTCTGTCTGTCTGTCTGTCTGTCTGTCTGTCTGTCTGTCTGTCTGTCTGTCTGTCTGTCTGTCTGTCTGTCTGTCTGTCTGTCTGTCTGTCTGTCTGTCTGTCTGTCTGTCTGTCTGTCTGTCTGTCTGTCTGTCTGTCTGTCTGTCTGTCTGTCTGTCTGTCTGTCTGTCTGTCTGTCTGTCTGTCTGTCTGTCTGTCTGTCTGTCTGTCTGTCTGTCTGTCTGTCTGTCTGTCTGTCTGTCTGTCTGTCTGTCTGTCTGTCTGTCTGTCTGTCTGTCTGTC
>JAXIVJ010011906.1:0-32500 GCA_036785665.1 Chirona hameri | reverse complement strand
CGTCATCTCCATTGTTAGACTCCCACCTCCTTTGCAAGATTTTGCCGCTCATCCGAAGCTGTTCCCACCTAAGCACACCATTTCTTTTTCAGGACAACAATTCAAAGCAATGCCAAAAAACCGTTACATCGGGGGTCATAACCAGGAAATGTGTCTAGGAATAACATTTCAAATCATGAACTGACCTTCATATCATATAATTCAAATGATTTCAATGCTACACAAAACAAAATACCCACCATGAGATCAATCCAATTGTTCTTGGTGGGTTAGGGCGCGTAGCTGCTTGACAATCATCACAAGAACCCACGTGAGTCGGACACCAACAAGCAATGACGCTGTAGTTCGCTACTCGCTACTATTCTATGAGCGAATGGCAAAACGTCACGGGAACAAGTGAGCTAACGGCCATCCATCTCTCAATGAAGCCTGTCGATTGGTCAAAACCGATTAGGCTTCTGACGTCACAAATGTGAGTCAACATGTTACGGAAATAACAGCATCCCAGGCTGTCGTGGGTGTGCTGCGCAGTGCCGCCATTTGCATTTTACATTGGGGGCTGGTCGCGTTTTTTTTTTGGTAGACAAAGAAGTGCCACATCTAGCGATAAGTGGACGATGCCCAGGATATATTTTTCTGGACATTAAATTGGGTTCAAAGACGAGCCCATGCTCCGAAACTACAGAACCTATCTGGGTTATTTCTTCACCATTCGATCCGGCGTCGTCCAAAACAGTGTCTTTCTGAGTTGTATCCATTTTGGTTCAATTTAAGTTTTGGTGGGTTTGGTCTAATTTGGTCTACTTAGAGTGGACGAATCTGTATAAAATCCAAAACGGCACCGTTTTTGGTCATACCGGATCGAATAGTGAAGAAATGACCCAGATCGATCCCATAGTTTCGGAGCATGGGCTCGTCTTTGAACCCAATTTAATGTCCAGAAAAATATATGCCGATGCCATTGTCCACACCGAATTTCAAAGCAATATATATGTATGTATATGTGGCACTTCTTTGTCTACCAAAAAAAAATACGCGACACGAGCAGGCGCTAAGGGCCTGTTCCAGTGGCGCCTCTAACCTCCTCCAACCACCTCCAAGTTGCTCCAACTTGCAACTGTCTGTAATAGGATAGGAATGCAAGTTGAAGCAACTTGAAGGAGGTTAGAGGAGGTTAGAAGCGCCACTGGAACAGGCACATATCATCTATGCCGACAAATGATTGATCATTATAAACTAATGACGTAGCCATTGCCCAGTAGCCTTGATATCAAAGAGAGTTTTAATCATTAATATGCTCAAATACAATACCTTTTCCATTTATGTACGCGAAATGCAACGTAAAAATGCAAGCTTATAGCCATAGATGTTAAAAATGTGAATTGGTGCCAGTTTGGAAACTGCATACGTCATAAAAAATGGTAGCTTTCGGGTTGAAAGATGTAACGTTTGAGCTAGCGTACCCTGTGTGAACTAACCTATTTTTTTTTCTAACCGCCACCCATTAATAGGTGACCAGGAGTGCCCCCGCCCTCGATCCCAACGACGCACGACACCTTAAGTTAACACCAGAGAACAAAAGAGAAAATGTCGCGGCACTCCCAGCTAAGAAATGGAAACAAACATAAAAAAGCATATGAAGAGAGGTAGTTTGGGTGTTAGATGTGGTGATATAAAAGAAGGCGAAAAGTAGTCATTGTTGAAAACAGCAAATGACTGCCCCCCCCCCCCAACTACGTCCCAGGATATCATCCTCACTCATCCTCATCCAGGACAGGATGAGGATGGATTCATTCACTGTTAGTAAAGGGGATATCAGTCATACAGGGCGGAGGACAAATTCTGGTCTATTTTCGGTTTTCTTGCTGGTACTCTGTGGACCCCACTCAGCTAAGCGTAGCTTGTTGCTGAGTAGGGATCCCAAAACCAGCGCCAATCAATGGGTAGATACCTAATGATATACCATATAATAATATGGTATTATATGGTAGGAAATGAGAATGGATCGTCTGTGGATAATATGACAGGAAAGGTGATTACATGATAGGTGATATGACAGGAATGGTAATTATGATGTATAGGAAATATGTAATCCGAGAATATCTCACATTGTTCTTTGGAATGAACATGAAAGGTGTTACAATCACGATGTATATGTACATCAGCATATTCTATATAGAAGCTCTATATTTATTCATGTAATGTGTTTAAACTCGTGAAATGTTCTTAACTACACTGATATTACTAACAATTGAGTATTATAATGCTGTCACTACCGCATTGTTTTCGTTATATTCCTCCAGAATTTGACGTTTGGTGATATTTTTTATAAGTTGCTTAGAACGGGGAATCGCATTAAGTTGTGGGAAAACAGATGATATTGAAGAGTTCCATAGACGTGGACCAAACCAAGCTATTGTACGGATGCAGTAAAGTTTCCTAGTAAATATTTCAATGAAGTGACGTGTTATTCTAGATCCACGATGGTTAGGCGGAGATAAATTGAAGAGAGATCTAATCAAGGTTGGAGCTTCTCGGATAATGACACTATGCATTACAAGAATGGACTGTTGTTTAGCAATATCTGTAAGTTTAAGTAGCTGAAGTTTAAGAAATATTGTGTTGGAGTGGGCAATCCTATGTTGATTGTCAATAATCCTAACTGCTTTCTTCTGAAGAATGAATAGTTTATTGAGTAATGTTTGCGCCGAATTTCCCCAAATAAGGCAGCAATAATTGAGATAGGGCATAACCAGACTATTATACAATAATAACAGATATTTGCGGCCAAGGAAGGATCTTGATCGCTTTAGTATGCCAATATTTCGGCTAATTATGACAGTTATGTGATCAATGTGGCTCTTCCACTTTAGGTTTGTATCTATGTATACGCCAAGATACTTTACAGTCTCAGAGTGTTTGATAATGGCTTCATTCAAAATTACTTTAATCTTTACATCTTGATTACTACTATTATACAGTTGATAAAACGTCTTCCTAGTGTTCAAGGAAAGTTTATTTACCTGAAACCATTTGCAAAGCATTAGTAAATTTGAGTCTAGCATATTTTGTAGTTTTACTGCGTTATCGGCTTCAAAGAAAATTGCTGTATCGTCTGCATATAACAAAGTTGATGCCTGTTTGCAAACATTAGGAAGATCATTTATGTACAGAATAAAGAGCAGGGGTCCCAAAATAGATCCCTGTGGGACACCGATGTTAATTTTTGCAAACTGGATTTTATATTAAGATATTCAACACACTGATATCGATCATTTAAATATGATTCAATTAAATTTATAAATGTGTCCAAAAAGCCATATGCCCTGAGTTTGCTTAGTAGTATGCTATGATCCACCGTGTCAAAAGCTTTTTTAGGTCCAAGTATATCCCACATGCAATATTGTTGTGCTCAAATCCTTTTAGGACTTTATCTTGTAGGAGGAGCAGGGGCATATATGTTGAGTGGCCCTTTCTGAAACCGAACTGATTACAGCAAAGAATATTGTTATTTGAAATATGATCCATCATTATATGATGTATAATTTTTTCCAGAACTTTCGAAAGGTAGGGCAAGATGCTAATTGGCCGATAATTGTTCATATTTGTATTATCTCCTGATTTGAAGATCGGTCTAACCACTGCAATTTTAAGTTTATTGGGAAATACCCCAGCTTGTAAGCAACAATTTACAAAATGGACAATGTGGTGAATGATGGAATTATAAGTAAGTTTAAACAATTTAACATTAATGTTGTCAACACCAGCCCCTACATTTTTCATGTTTGTAACAACCTTCATAAGTTCATCACTGTTCGTGAGCTCCACTTGATTTATTGTGTTATTACATGTATTTACAAACATTAAAGGGCTCTCAGAGCATGGCTCAATTGTACTTTGTAGTACTTTCCCCACAGAGCTGAAAAATTTGTTAAAGCTATTAGCTATTTCGTTTGGGCTATCGACTTCAATATCATTTTCATTCTTGAAGGAATTAGGTAAGCGCTTTGTATTGCTTTTACCTATTGCATGTTCATTAAGTATGTTCCACATTTTCTTTGCATTATTTCTGTTTGTTTCAAGTTGAGTTTCTATGTATTTCTTTTTTGCACATCTTATAATCCCATTTAGGATGTTCCTATACTGATTATACTTTTTCTTGTTATTTGGTGAAGGATGTTTTTGCTTCAAGGCAAATAGCTTTGATCGGTGAATGATGGATGAAAGGATTGCAGGAGATATCCATGGCTTAATTGCGCTATTTTTTCTATTCGTTTTATGCTGATAACTATACCGATTTTTGGTTGTTGAATAGGCATGTAAAAGAACATCACATGCTTCCTCTGGATTACTTATATTTTCAAAACCATCTAGTGCATGTATCAAGTCATTTGTGAACTGAGTAATTTTGCTGTAATCAAAATTGACCTTGGTTTCTCTTATGTTTTCATTGAGCACAATGTGTTTATTTAAAGTTGCAAATACTGGAAAATGGTCACTTGTATCATCAAATATTATACCAGAATTTTGAACACAGCCCAGGTTGTTACAGAATATATTGTCAATGAGAGAAGCACAAGTGTCCTGAGCTCTAGTGGGCTTTGATATTAATGGCAGAAAACCAGACGATGCCAAGGTACTAAAGAATTCTAAAGTTTGGCTGTTATGGCACATGTTTAGAAGATCATAATTAAAGTCTCCACAAAGAAAGATAGTTTTGTTTTTGGTAGAGAGAAAATCAAGAGCAATCCCAAACTCATCATTGAAAATGCTATGGTTGAGGTTAGGAGGCCTATATAAAAGGAAAACAGTAATAAATAAAGTGCTACTCAATTGACACTCCAAAAGTAAAGATTCTGTACATTTAACAAGTTTGGGCATTTTCCTTATACTCTTTAAGCAATCATTTCTTGCATAAAGGTGGCCGTTCGGGAGAGTGGGGTGTTGCTTCGACAAAACGGATCAAAATATTGATTGAAAATGTTCTCAACTGGGTAAGATTTAATGCTGGTCTGACAGCGACATTTAAAACACTTGAAGTCCCATAAACTGTTTGAATTGATGATAAACTGTCGAAAACTTTGAATTTCCTGTGAATGATTCTAAACTCAAGTACAAAGTAGCACAAGCTGGTCCCTACCAATTTAACATTAGGCCTATGACGTTGCATGGGAAGAATGACCTTCCAATCTATACAATTTGCATTGGGGCCCTACCAATCATTTGCAGGACATGACGCCCCTGTTCAGGTGTTCATGTACATGATATGATATGATATGTACATGTATTAGTAGGTGTCGTTATTCTGTACTCTGTAGTACTAACCAAGGTTACTATAACAAAAGGAGGTTAGGCAGATCATACGTCACTGATTCTGAAGCTGTATGACTGTACTAAGGCTGTATGCCCAAGACTTTATGACTGGGACTATATGACCAAACTGACCTGGTTTTGGAATCAGCACATCTCTACCAATCCATAAAGGCAAGGCAAACCAACATTTTCCCAGTAGGATCTTCATGGGGCCATCCCCAAAACACTGATTTCCCCATTGGCTCATGTGTTGAAGGCCACGGACCATGACTTTAGTGACGTCATCACTTAGGAATGTCAAACATTTGGCGGGAGCTGGTAATGACTACTATTGCATATAACTCTGATAGTACTGTTATCATTGATTTGAGTGTTGATGCACCATTCAATCAATATTTATTATGGTGAGCTCAATATCACTCACCTGTGTGTTGCTAGGGAAGTGAAGTGAACTGCTGGTTACAATATTTTTGAGCTCTGACCTGAGCTTGTGCGACGCGCGCATTACTTCAAAATTATCAGGCCCAGGACCGCCCGGAGCCCAGTGATTTCTTTAAAGTTGAGGCTCGGCCCTGGCCCAGCCCAGGCCCAGCCCATGACCCATAGAGCCAGCCCGGCCCATGGCGAACTCTGGACAGGAATAAAGGATCGATAGAATGACGACGTTTTTCTGAAGGTTGTGGTGTTTGTGTTTGCGTTTCTTAGTGTTTGTCCTGTGTCTGCGTGTCTTGTTTGTGGTAAAATGTTTTGTATGTAGGATGGTATCGAGACATGAGTGTAAAAGGTTTGGCGATAAAATGTAAGTCGGTGCATTTTGCGTCCAGTTTTCAGTGAGTGCCAGCCTAATTCTTGTCGGAGCTTGTCTGTTGAAGTTTTGAATGGGGTACTAGTCACAAGTCGGGCCGCTCGATTTGTAGTCGTTCTAGTCTTAATTCGTCGTGTACTGTCAAATGTCCGTCGTAAACAGTGTCACAGTAGTCAAAATAAGGTCGGATGTATGTTGTATACATTGTATTCAGTACTTGTCTGGGTAGTTGTTGGGCTACGGGATAAAGTGGGCTCAGTGCAATATTTACTTTCCTAATGACGCAATTTATGTGTTTTATGTGTTCACATGAAAAGGTCATATATAGGTATTTCGGGGGAGGCGAAGAACGTTTCGTAGAGGCTATGTGGTATTTGTTTTCTTGAAAGTACAAATCATCAGCAGCCCGAAATACCTATATTTGACCTTTTCATGTGAATTAGTAATTTTATATTCTAACATTAAGTGAGGTATGTTATGTGAAGTGGCTGACCAACAGAATACAAAATTGGGTTAATCCTACAATTTTCATTCCACGGTTCTCCGCTTTGATGAAACATTTTTGTTCTGCCTAGTTAGAGTTTATACTTTGTGCCTATTAAAATAAACCTTGCGCATATTTGCGCTTTTTATTTTGGAGCTTATTTTATAGTGCACATCACTATTAACTCTGCGCTATTACAATGCCCGGATCTCTGCTGGCCCTAGTTAACTGGCCGAACAAAGGCCATTTTTTCCAGATAAAAGTATAAAGATAGCAAATGATAAGGGCTACAAAATGGATATCTCGGATTTTCGAAATTGGTGTTATTTTACCCCCCCCCCAAAAAAAAATCAACAACAAAATTTGTTTTTAACAACAAAAAAAAGATATATTGATGCCCTCAAAATAAAACTGTCCAACATTCCCCAAAAACCGGAATATATGTTGGAAAACCACATATGGACAACACCCAAACCAAATTTTAAAGCAATATCTGTTTTTAACTGACTTATTGCTCCCTAAGAGTAACTCATGCCGTTATATTTGTTATTGCGTTTTTGGCTTTTATTGACCAGATACAGACACATAAATGCAGCACTGTATTTCTGAGACAAACCCAGTCAAGAAACATGTCTTTTGTATTTATATTTATCAATTTCAAATTTTTACCTTTTGTGACCTGACCTTGATCTGAGCTGAGCTTGACACAAACTTCACTTAAATATGGTCAGATGGTAAAATGACTATCACTATCGAGTTATACGTGTACAATAGACCATACAACATATGTCGAATGACTTTCGTAAATTTTCTGCGCATAGTGACGTTTTGTGACCTGACCTTGACCTTGACCTTTGCCAAGAACCTCACTTTAGCTCATGCGGGATGTGTATTATACCTTTGGGAGCATTTTGGGTGATCATGGTCGTAATCAAAGGCTTTGCATGGAAAGTATGGCCCATAAACTCAAATGCCTCGATTTTGACCTTTGACCCGACTTTGACCTAATATGTGACCTCAATTCCACAATTTCGAGTATACTTTGGATGGAGTCACTGAGAGCTTTCGAATGCCGCGTTGTGCGTCTCGCTGCGATAATTGGTTCCGGAGATAACGAGGGGGGGGGCAATATTCCCCCCTCCCCCGGTCAATGCCGGGTTAAACCCAGATAAAAGCAAGTGCATATTTTGAGCTCCCTGATTCATCAGCTATCGATTGATATGCTACATGTTCAAACCGATGCCGTAAATTGAATCAGAAACGCCGTGTGGCGCTAAAAGGCCGTTCTCGCCCTCTGTGCGATGGTCTTAACCGGCCGGCAAGCCGGTGCCTGGCACGGTAGGCTGTGCCGCATGACATGGCTGTTATCCGGAACAGTGTAGCCGGGACGATGTGACAATTTGGTGCTTTCTTACGCAACGGCGTTGAACTATAAGATACAGAATACAGAATACAGAAAAGTAAAACAGCAGAGATGACAAATCTGGTCCAAATTCAGGGACAACATTCAGAACTTCGGATCTCAAATATGATATAGTAACAATCACGCAGTCATCATATCAACATATCGGCGTCTAGTCATTTCGGCGTCTGCTCAGTTTTTTTGGCGTTTCTGATTTAGAATGTCGACTATCTAAGCTCTCTTGTGCATGCCATGTGACTTCTGTATTATTTCGAGTTTGGCTAAATAAAGTTATCGGCAAGGCATCGGCGCAAATCCTCTTGGTATCGGCAAAAGTACCGGTCGATAAACAAAATATCGGCGCCGATACCCTGATACCAAAAATAGTGCCCCTGCGCCTTCGGCGCAGGGGCGCCAATTTCCATTGAGGGGGCTGCCAGCCCCGTTGCCCCCCTCTGGATCCACCCCTGGAGTGATTGGCCGCGGTCAGCGTCCCGGCTGCCATTTGTCCTGTGACCGATTCGATCTTTGTTCCTGATCTAAAGTTATTTATTAACAATGTTATTTTAACCACAGTTTAAAGCTGTTTCAGACGCATATGAAACCCCAACAGTAATCTGATCCTATTATGCACCGCCTCCTTCATCTCCTTAGGTCCTGTTAGCGTGAGAAGCCAACTTCTAACAACCCCGCATTTAAATCAAACGCGTCGTTAAGCGCTGACGGTTTGTTTCCCGGGAACCTGCACAGCGCGGCGGCGCCAGTCAACCCGTCCCTTTGTTTACGGGAATCACGGCTCACCTCATTACTGCGGCTCTGAATAATACACCAGGCTGTGCCGACCGGTTCCGGTTCGGGCACTCCACCTCCCCTCTCGCGGGGCGGGGCGGCGGTGGCAGGGTGGGGCGGAGGGAGGGGGGATAGACCACCTCCGGCCCCCGTCAGCCACTCGCGCGGCCCGTACGCCTCGCGCTCCCCGTCATCAGTGGCTCCTGTTGTTGCGTCGCCAGCGACGGCCGGCGTTGCGCCGACGACGCGTCGGCAGCGGCGGCGCGCGGCCGGCCAGGTGGCAGCGCTCGGCGCTCGGCGCTCGGCGCGGCGGCCGTCAGTAGGAGCTCGGCCGGCGAGTGGGTGGTGCCGCCATGGCCGGACGGCCGGGGCGATGTACGTGATCTTCCCCGTGGAGGTCCTGCTTGACGTGCCCACACAACCACCGCCGGTGCCGCCGGTGCCGCCCGTGCCGCCCGTGCCGCCCGTGCAGCCCGTGCAGTCCGTGAAAGCCGTGCAGTTCGTGAAAGCCGTGCCATCTGTGGAATCCGTTCTACCTGTGCAGCAAGCGCCGTCCGAGCGAAACCAGCCCGTGTGTCGGTAAGTTGCTCGGCGTTTGCCCTCTGAAGCTCATCCGACTCGGTGCAGACGCCCTGGACCTGGCTTGTGGGATAGTTTCAGGCAGCCGGAGAGAAGCCAACGTTTTCCGGTTCGCCACACAGCACCGGGCTGTATTGCTATCGCCCGACTCGACGACGGTGTGCAGCTCGCGCCCCCACACCGACCCCTTGTCCCGTGACCTGCTGACAGTGAAATGGTGTGACCTGCTGGCAGTGACTCGTTGTGACCTGTTGTGATCTGTTGTGACCTGTTGTGATCTGGTGTGACCTGTTGTGACCAGATGTGACCTGCTGTGACCTGCTATGACCTGTTGTGACCTGTTGTGACCTGTTGTGATCTGTTGTGACCTGTTGTGACCTGTTGTGACCTGATGTGACCTGTTGTGACATGATGTCACCTGTTATGACCTATTGTGACCTGATGTGACCTGTTGTGACCTGTTGTGACCTGTTGTGACCTGTTGTGACCTGTTGTGACCTGATGTGACCAGCTGTGACCTGTTGTGACCTGTTGTGACCTGTTGTGACCTGTTGTGACCTGTTGTGATCTGTTGTGATCTGTTGTGACCTGTTGTGACATGATGTGACCTGTTGTGATCTGTTGTGACCTGATGTGACCTGTTGTGACCTGATGTGACCTGTTGTGACCTGTTGTGACCTGATGTGACCTGTTGTGACCTGTTGTGACCTGTTGTGACCTGATGTGACCTGTTGTCACCTGTTATGACCTGATGTGACCTGTTGTGACCTGTTGTGACCTGATGTGACCTGTTGTGACCTGATGTGATCTGTTGTGACCTGTTGTGACCTGTTGTGACCTGTTATGACCTGTTGCGACCTGATGTGACCTGTTGTGACCTGTTGTGATCTGTTGTGACATGATGTGACCTGTTATGACCTATTGTGACCTGCTGTGACCAGCTGTGACCTGCTGTGACCTGTTGTGACCTGTTGGCAGTGGCCCGCCGCCGCTGCGAGTCCAAGAGCCAGCCATGGCTGGCGAGAGCGGCGCTCTGCGGGACATCTCGCCCGCCGGTGCCGACCTGCTCAAGACTTACAGCGGCGTCAGTTTCAAACTGGTGAAGGCAGGTCAGTCATCGGGGCTCGCCCGCCCCTCTCTCCCTCACCAGCTGATCCCGCTGTTCCCGTATGTGTCGCTCTATCCCTGTGTGACACTCGACTAGCACCTCCAGGTGGTGCTAGTCGAGTGTCACGTCATGGTTGTATTTTGTGTTGCGTGTCGCTTCGAGTGCCCGTCGCTGGTCAGTGTGACCGCTCATCGGCACGGCACTCGGGAAATCTGACCGGGTTCCACCGGTTCGTAACGGGGCGGTGCGGGGCGGTGCGGGGCGGAGCGGTGCGGTGCGGGGCGGTGCGGTGTGGGGCGGTGCGGGGCGGAGCGGTGCGGTGCGGGGCGGTGCGGGGCGGTGCGGGGCGGTGCGGTGTGAAGCAGAGTCTGCGTCGCGCTGGCCTGCCCCGGGCCGGCCGTCTGCCTGGTCCGCTATTAATATCACCCGGCGACCCCGGCCGGTGGTCTCCGTCGCCGCCGACGTCCGACCGGCCGGGCTGCTTCGCGTGCGAGCGGCAGCAGGGGCAGCCTGTTGCAGGACTGGCAGGGTTGACCAGGCACCGCCGCTACTGCGGCTGTCCCGACATGGACAGAGCGTAGTAGCTGGATAGGTTGGGGTGAGGCGGTTCCGCGGCGACGGCTGAAGGGTTTTATCGACGATTTAGCGGTTAGCAGCCCGGCCGACTGTCCGTTCTCATGTAACCCGGACAGGGAAACCCTACTCGACGTGCACGTCGCGTTCAATTAGGCAGTAATAGAATGCCTGACTAGTTGGATATTGTGGAATTGAATGGTCACTGAACTTCAACTTCAGTGAATGCTTAATGCTAATGAAGTTTTGTTCCTAGCGAAATGACCATTCAAGTACAATGCCGTTCGATTATTAATTTCGAACTTAGAAGGATGGTTTGGTACAGAATATGCACTTTGGTGTAAAGCAGTGTTTAAAGTTCCATAGCTACCGACTCTTTACAAACAGCTGGCGGATATCGGCGCGAATTACGATAAGGACAGATATGCCCGTACTCAGCCGGTATTGTTATCGATAAAACGTCTCGCCACCGAAACATCATATTAACAATTGACGAAGTACGACATATGTACTATGGCCATATATTGCATTTTACATTGTGTCTGTGTCATGTTGAAGCGCGACATGACATGACATGATATACAGGGCGCCAAGCCAGGCACGACCACTATCAGCCAACTCCACACACTGGCTCCTTTTTTGTGTGTTTTGCATCCCACCCAACCAGCAGAATATGAACGGGAATTGGCTCACGGCGGTGTGGGCCTACTCAATATGCGAATCATGTCGGCTGTTCCACCCTGACCTTGGCTTACAATGTGTGATCGAAAGCCGGGTGAATAACCCATATATGGCGATAGTGAGATTACGGAAGGAGGAGTTATGCCAGTGTTGAATTGCACAGTCAGAAGCGCAGTCAGGGGGCAGCGTTTGGGGTCTAGGCCCCTCCCTTGAGAAGCCTGGAACCCCGAGAAGTGTGGGCCCCGTGCTCGTTGGGCGCCGGGTCCGACTTCCCTCGGAGTTCTGGACTGCTGATGCGTTTGGATGCTTGAAGACACCTTGGTAGACCTTTGTGCACAGCAGCCTCAAATATCGAGATATTGGAAATGTAATGTGAAGACGATTGAACCACAAGACAAAATTAAAAACTTACCCCGCGCCGTGCGGGGGGGGGGCGTTTAGATGCTAAAGGTTTTCAAGGATACCGGAAAAACGGCGGCGCACAACCCCGCCATTTTTGGTACAGCTGTTCGGGCATCAATTACCCACATTGTGTAACATTATTGACCTCGAGTCATCTCAGGTCAGGTCACCAAGACAGATCACGTGACCCCACCTTCAAAAAGTTTGCCATCGATTGGCTCAGGGCGATCAAAATGCCCGCGCACTTGGAGGTCAATGCGTCAATGTGCGCCTTATAGTTCAGGTTACGGTCCATGTGTAGGCCTAAGTTCTTAACAGTGGGCGACTCTGTGACCTCTGACCCGTTAAATCGAAGTGTGACTGTATAGGGAGGCTCTTCAACATAGCATGAGTCCCAAACACAATCCTCTGAGTTTTAGCGGCATTGATCTTCATGCCATTTGCAGCATGACCATTGGAAGACAGAGTCGAGCGTCTCCTCCATGAGATAAATGATGGTCGGCAAGTTTTATTTTTTCCCGTGATAAGAATATGTGAGTCGTCCGTGAACTGCACAGTTGTGACGCCGTCCGGAACATGCAAACTCAGGTCGTTTGCAAAGAGCATAAACAGCACGCAGCTCAGACTGCCTCCCTGGAACACGCCCAAGCTGTTCTCCCGAGGCCGGGACAGGATGCCGAGTTGCCGTCGGCTCCTCGCACTCGCACCTGCTGTGTGTGGTTCGCCATGTAGTCGGCAAACCAAGCCGTGTCCACGCCATAAAGCTGGAGCTTTTCCAAGAGCTTTTGGTGAGGGATGACCGTCAAAGCATTTTGAGGTGTCGAGTATCACTAAAACAGAAATTTCACCGCGGTCCATGGCCTGCAACACTTGGTCGGTGACAACACTGAGCGCCGTCTCTGTGGAATGGTGTTTCCTGTAGCCATGCTGTGCGGCTGTTAACAAGAGGTGGCTCTCCAGGTAGTCGCTAAACTGCATCTGCACTACGCGTTCCACAAACTTCATAATGCCAGGCAGGATAGAGATAGGGCGTGTGTCGGACGGGCTGTTGGTTGATTTTCCCTTCGGTATGGGCGTGACAAGTGCGTGCTTCCACGCAGCAGGGACCTGACCTGTGACGAGGCTGGAGTTCACTAGGTCAAGGATAACGTGGGCTAATCCAGGGAGAAAAAAAACCTGTAGCATCGCCACACTCACACCGTCCAGTCCGGTCGACTTGAACGGTTGCATACCCAGCAGGGTCGCGTACAGGGTGTCAATGTCGATCGGCTGCACCTTGAAGGTGCTAGTGCTGACGCGCGGCAACCTGACCGGGACAGGCCTTGTTGGTGGCAGAACTGCTGCGGCTGTGGCTGGCCCTATGGTGACATAGTAATTCAGTGCGTCCGGTGTAACTGTGGGTGTCTCGACATGAGCCTGTTTACGACCAATGACGGGCTGTAGCGCGCGCCAGAGACAGTGCCGGCCCCCTCTGCTAATCTGCTGCTCATAGAACGCACGGCAGTCAGCGCGGATCGCGGCTCGACACAGGCGGTTCAGCTCCCTATACTCGTGCCAGGCGCCTGCGGCTAGCGCGGCCCGGCGGCGCCGCAGCAGCTCCTGCGTGTTAGCGGACAGGGGGTGACGTGGCGGGCCTCACAGGCACACGGCGCACAGGCGCGACCGTGTCCAGCTGTCTGATAAACTGGTCGAGGAACGCAGACCACTTGTCATCAGGGTGAGCACACCGGTAAACATCAGACCAATCAGTCACGTTCAGCTGGGGGTTAAACGCGTCAGTGTCGACCAGGGAGAGACATCGCCTCTCAACAGTAGGCTTACCGGCAGGGGTAAATTTACTCTGACAGTCCAAAACAATACGCGTGAAATCATGGGGACTACCGTAGTGACTCATCATCACCCACTCCTGCGCACCAGCTCCGGTCGGTTGGTGGTGATTACATCGATCAATGTACGAGCAGGTCGGTATGTTGGTCTGTCACAGTTGGCGATGGTCAGTCCGTAAGAGTGACCACAGTATATGACGAATCACCAGCTCCGGACGGTTGGTGGTGATTACATCGATCAATGTACGAGCAGGTCGGTATGTTGGTCTGTCACAGTTGGCGATGGTCAGTCCGTAAGAGTGACCACAGTATATGACGAATCACCAGCTCCGGACGGTTGGTGGTGATTACATCGATCAATGTACGAGCAGGTCGGTATGTTGGTCTGTCACAGTTGGCGATGGTCAGTCCGTAAGAGTGACCACAGTATATGACGAATCACCAGCTCCGGACGGTTGGTGGTGATTACATCGATCAATGTACGAGCAGGTCGGTATGTTGGTCTGTCACAGTTGGCGATGGTCAGTCCGTAAGAGTGACCACAGTATATGACGAATCACCAGCTCCGGTCGGTTGGTGGCGATTACATCGATCAATGTACGAGCAGGTCGGTATGTTGGTCTGTCACAGTTGGCGATGGTCAGTCCGTAAGAGTGACCACAGTATATGACGAATCACCAGCTCCGGTCGGTTGGTGGCGATTACATCGATCAATGTACGAGCAGGTCGGTATGTTGGTCTGTCACAGTTGGCGATGGTCAGTCCGTAAGAGTGACCACAGTATATGACGAATCACCAGCTCCGGTCGGTTGGTGGTGATTACATCGATCAATGTACGAGCAGGTCGGTATGTTGGTCTGTCACAGTTGGCGATGGTCAGTCCGTAAGAGTGACCACAGTATATGACGAATCACCAGCTCCGGTCGGTTGGTGGCGATTACATCGATCAATGTACGAGCAGGTCGGTATGTTGGTCTGTCACAGTTGGCGATGGTCAGTCCGTAAGAGTGACCACAGTATATGACGAATCACCAGCTCCGGACGGTTGGTGGCGATTTCATCGATCAATGTACGAGCAGGTCGGTATGTTGGTCTGTCACAGTTGGCGATGGTCAGTCCGTAAGAGTGACCACAGTATATGACGAATCACCAGCTCCGGACGGTTGGTGGCGATTACATCGATCAATGTACGAGCAGGTCGGTATGTTGGTCTGTCACAGTTGGCGATGGTCAGTCCGTAAGAGTGACCACAGTATATGACGAATCACCAGCTCCGGACGGTTGGTGGCGATTACATCGATCAATGTACGAGCAGGTCGGTATGTTGGTCTGTCACAGTTGGCGATGGTCAGTCCGTAAGAGTGACCACAGTATATGACGAATCACCAGCTCCGGACGGTTGGTGGCGATTACATCGATCAATGTACGAGCAGGTCGGTATGTTGGTCTGTCACAGTTGGCGATGGTCAGTCCGTAAGAGTGACCACAGTATATGACGAATCACCAGCTCCGGACGGTTGGTGGTGATTACATCGATCAATGTACGAGCAGGTCGGTATGTTGGTCTGTCACAGTTGGCGATGGTCAGTCCGTAAGAGTGACCACAGTATATGACGAATCACCAGCTCCGGACGGTTGGTGGCGATTACATCGATCAATGTACGAGCAGGTCGGTATGTTGGTCTGTCACAGTTGGCGATGTGAGTGAAACAGATCTGGTATCTAGGCCGTATACCTACTGCATACTATTTCACAAGGTCTCTGATGCGTCACAAATGGTGCTTTGCGAACAGCTGATGAAATAGTGACGTTAAACAAAGCAAAATATATGTTTTGTAAACTAAATAGCCGTTTTCACGAAGGATTATTGCGCTGAAAAGTTTCTGAAAGATTTCTGAAAAGTTTTAAAAAGCATTGGTATACAAGTCTTAGCATATTATACATTCCAAGAAATAAATTACTGATTTGGGCGATATTATCACTATTCAATAGTTATGGAAACTTGTGTTGAGCTCATAACAAGTTTATGATACAAAATTGGCCGTTATAAAAGAACATATGCGTCTAGAGTCCATTCGTTCAGTTTAGCATACCGTTATACTAGTTGCAATATCTGGCAGCGTCATGGATCACAGGTCGGTCTGCGCATGCGCAGTGATGTGCCAGCATCGATTCGCCGCCGCTTCCGACCCGCGTGCTGCACGCACATGGACAAAGCCAAGCCGCACAGCCCGGCCGCCGGATTGGGCTGTGGGAGGCGAGTCTATTGCGTCCAATAGCGTCACACGCCACAGAATCTTTCTGAATAATTCTGAAGGTTTGAAAAGTTTCAGTCGGTGGAGATCACAACTGACCTATCAATACTTATTATCAATAATTATTATACTTATAATCAATACTTATTACTAATTACCACCAAACCGCAATTTTGTCAACATATTATATTCTTACCAACATATTACAAAATTATGAGGGACATTTTTAGCCAAAAATTGCATTTAAAAGTTGTGTAGTTAACCCGGCATTGACTCGGGTCTGAGCAGAACGCCATTGACTGGGGGGGGGGGGGGGGGGGGGGGCGTTAAACGGCCCCTGGTTATCTTCCGAACCAATGATCGCAGTGAGACACGCAAGACGACCATTCGAAAGCTCTCAATGAGACGAATCTAAACCATGCTAAAAAATGTCAAAGTGAGGTCAAATGTCAGGTCACGGTCAGGTCAAAAGTCAAAATCGGCGTATTTGAGTTTATGGGCCATACTTTCCATTCAAAGCCTTCGATTGCGACCACTTTCACCCAAAGTGCTGCCAAAGGTATGATACATATCTCGCATGTGCTAAAGTGAGATTGTTGGCCAAGGTCAAGGTCACAAATGGTCACTATGCTCAAGATATCTACAAAAGTCATGCAACACATGTTTTATGAGTTATTTTCCACGTATAATTCGATGGTGATAGTCATTTTACCACCTGACTTCATTTACATGAAGTAAATGTCAATTTTAGGTCAAATTCAGGTCACCGAAGGTCAAAATTTGTAATTGTTAAATCTAAACACAAAAGGCATGTTGCTAGACCAGTTTTGTCTAAAAAATATAGTGGTGGCATTCATTTGTCTGTATCTAGTCAATACAAGCCAATACACGCAATTTCAAAATATGACGTCATGAGTTACCCATACTTTAGATGTCATAAGTCCGTCAAAAATAGAGATATCAGTTTGAAATTTGGTATGTTAGTTGCCTATGTATGGTTCTCTGGCATATCGTCCGTTTTTTAATAATATTTTAGGATTTTTGTATTTTTTATAATAAAAAAAAAACGTTTTTTTTTTGGGGGGGGATTCAAAACTAAAGTTGTCACAAATCTGAGATAGCAGGTTTGTAGCCGTTGCAATTTTCTATCTTTTAGCGTTTTTCGATTGCATTTTGCTTTAAATGTGGCATTTGTACGGCCTGGAAAAGTTTAGCTGATTTTGGTGTAAAACTCGGGTCACTAAATTAATGATTAAATACTAAATTAATAATACTAAATACTAAATTAACTAAATGACGTCACTAAATTCGATATAACTCGAGAAAAACAAATCGACGAAATTTCTTCATTTTTGCACACAAGACGTATAAATGATCTGTAAGAAGGTACCCGGAGTTTCAGGTTGATAGTGTTATTAGTTTTTAGCTATTGCGAAAATTCATCAGGGGGGGCAAAGGCGTAGGAACAGGGAGGGGGAGGGGGGGGGGGGGGGGGGGCATGGCCCCTCACTTTTCGGCCATTTTTGGGGGCTAAAATATTTATTTTTGCTTGGTGAGAAAAGTTTTTGATGGCAAAAGGTTCGGCAAGACGAGAACAGCCCAAATCTGCAAATAAATCTTCCATAGGGGGTTGGGGTACTCTCAAAACGAGATCACAGTTTCACTGGCCCCCCACCTTTCGTGACGTTCCTACGTTCCTGGGGGGGGGGGGAATTAAACGTCCCCCAGTCAATGGCGGGTTAAGGAATGGATCGTCGAAACTTTTCAAAATATTCTGCAAAGTTTAAAAAAGTTTGGGACAATACGCCTTCGTGAAAACGGCTAATATCCCGCCATTCACTGGGGGGGGGGGGGGGGGCGTTTAACGCCCCCCTGATGAATTTTCGTAATAGCTCAAAAACTAATGGCTCTATCAACGTGAAACTTCGGGCACCTTCTTATAAATCATGTTTACGGCTTCTGTGAAAAAATAAAGAAATTTTGTCGATTTTTTTTCTCTCGAGTTATATCGAATTTAGTGACGTCACTACACGAGTTTTACACCAAAATCAGCTAAACTTTGACAGGCCGTAGAAATTCCATATTTTAAGCAAAATGCAATCGAAAAACGCCAAAAGATAGAAAATTGCAAGGATTACAAAGCTCTTATCTCGCAATTTGGAAATTTTGGTTTTGATCCCAAATATTAAAAACTACTTTGTTTTGGTGGAAAATGCCCACAAAATCAAATTGTTCAAAGATATTCAACATGCCGGAATAAATGTCAGAGAACCACATATGATAAACTAGCATACTAAATTTCAGATTGATATCACCATTTTTGACTGACGTATGGCATCCAAAGTATGGGTAACTCATGACGTCATATTTATTTAATTTTTTTTTTACCTTTCTGGGCCAGATACAGACAAATAATTTGCACCGCTGTATTTCTGAGACAAAACTGGTCTAGAAACATGCCTTTGTTATTTATATTTATCAATTACAAATTTTGACCTTCAGTGACCTGAACTTGACCTGAACTTGACATTAACGTCACGTAAATGAAGTCAGGTGGTGAAATAACTATCACTATCGAATTATACGTGGAAAATAACTCATAAAACATGTGTTGCATGACTTTGGTAGATATTTTAAGCATAGTGACATTTTGTGACCTGACCTTGACCTTGAACTTGGCCAACAATCTCATTTTATGTCATGCGGGATGCGTATCATACCTCTGACAGCACTTTGGGTGATTATGGTCGCGATCGTAGGCTTTGGATGGCAAATATGGTCCATTAGCTCAAATACGTCGGTTTTGACCCTTGACCTGACCGTGACCTGACATTTGACCTCACTTTGACATTTTTGATTATGCTTTAAATTGATCTCATTGAGAACTTTCGGTTGCTGCCTTGCGCGTCTCGCTTCGATAATTGGTTCGGAAGATAACCAGGGGGACGTTTAACGCCCCCCCCCCCCCCCCCCCCCCCCCCCCAGTCAATGGCGTTCGGGTGAGACCGCAGTCAATGCCGGGATACGAAACAAAAATATAACTTTCCAAACCAAACTTCTTTCACAGTTCAAGGAATAAAACTCAGTCAACAAATATTTCGAAATATTTCATATAGACCAAATAAAACACATTGACATCAGATTTTGCCCCCATTTTCTGGACTCAAATGTGATGTTCTTTGGATGTGTACAAATGTGGACGAGTGTGCACCGAACGCGTCCACCAAGGATATGGAGGCAATGCATACGTCACGATCTCACCTGATCACAACGTACACATGTCCCAAAGAACACAACAGCTGGTGCATCTGCACATGAGTTGTATTTCGCGAGAATGAGATGAAATGTATCTTCTGAGTTTAAATTTGAAACCTTTGAGGGCCTACAAGTGAGATGGATTTTCAGTTTGTATATGCCTGGAGCTGTATTTCAAAAGATTATTCCGGCAAAAATGTTCAATATCTTCTGTGCACTGTGATGGCTTGTCATTAACGTCAGCCAGAATCTGGCTTTACCATCTTGATTGTTTGCTAATTGCTTGTCCATTTCCTAGTGTTTAAAATGCTTGTTGATGCTCGATTACTTTGATATTTTGATCTTCTTTCAGTGGCTTATTTATAAATCTTGTAGTTAACCATGCATTTAATTTATGCTCATTGATTTGCCTACATCCTGCCTCAAGGTATTGACAGTTTTGTCCTGCTGCTGTTCTAGCAATGTTCTAAATGTTCTAGCAAAACATATTTTAGGATACAAATTACATAACCATTTAATATATCGAAACCAATCCGGTCCAATCCGGAATCCGTTATATTATCAATTCTCTGAACCGGTCCAGTCCGGTCCATCTGGATTGGACCGGATTACAAATCTGTTGGATTGGTCCGGAACGTTTCGTACTCTGCTATGTATTGTAGCACTCATTACAGCACTCCTTCGTTCCTTCGCCGTGCAGGGGGGGGGGGGGGGGCGTTTCGACGCCCCCTCTAACTCGGCTCCTATAGAACGTAGGCAAAAACCGAAAACACCGTTTGAAAGCTTGTTAAAATGCATTTTGAAACCATTTCAGGTATTTGTTTTCTTCTCAGGTCAATATTGAGGTCACCAGAGATCATCAAGGGTCAAATTTTACAGTTTTAAGACTTCGCTCCAGAAAATCCCAGATATCACAGAAATTATAATAGATAGGAACACACCGAAAGCAACAATGGCAAGCTATTGCAAAAATGCAATAGGTAAGGTGTCCTCAGATTTGAGCTAAGGTCAATAGTTAAGGCTCCAGAGCTCATCAAATGTCAAAGGTGCTATTTTTTAGCAAAACAGTTTTCACACAAATATATTTTTACCTAATAAAGATACAGCAATAATTATTGTGACGCCATCGCGTTTGTATTGTCAAGGCGCTTTGAATCATATTCATGATGACCAGGTTAGGTCAACTTAAAAATTTGACCTCAGGTCAAGGTCGAGTGGTGACCCAATTAAGTCATGTTGCACATTGGGAGACGTGTCTCGACGAGAAAAACACATTGGTGCCAGTTTCACGTCTCTATCTTGATTTTGTCGAGAGTTATTGACAACAAGTATTGGTGACTTCGGATGACCTCAGCTGACCCTGTAGGAGTCACTGAACCAAAATTGCACCTGGGGTATTCAAGAATGACATATGATAACATGATCCATAAGTAATTGGGCTGATATCATGCGTATCCTTAGAATAGGAAGCATTTTAATATTTTCCCATTTACTTTAATGGGGAGGTCACGAAATTGACCCGACCTTAGGTCACTGATATAAAAAAAATCCGAGATACACGAATTGTAGGTACCATTGCTCTTATCAAATCTTGTAAGTACGAAATCGATTGACTAAAAACTGTGGCTGTGATACGACCGCACACTTTTTTGGAGGTGGAGTTACGTGACCTGGTCTGGTGACCTGACCTGAGATGACCCGTGGTCAAAGTTTTTACAATATGTGAGAAATTGATGCCTTAACAGCTGTGCTAAAAACGGCGGTGCTGCGCGCCTCCATTTTTTGTCTCTATTCTTGAAAAACCTTGGGGGGGGGGTCTAAACGTCCCCCGGCACGGTGCGGGTTAAAGAAGTACAGCATTTATTAATTTGTACTTTCTACCTACTTATTCATGTGTACGTCTTGCATTATATCACGTCATGAATACTATTTGATCTAAGAACTTCTTTGCTCCATTTATACAAACTTTTGTTTCCCGATCACACAAGACCATGGATAAATGTTTAAATGTGACAGAATTGGTGACGGTTGTGAATGGCTCTCGTGCCAAAAATGGTAATGTCACTGGTGAAAAATTGTCCCATCAAGTGCAGACCATACATATGAGTTTTTCGGGCTTACCCTAACGCAAATAAACGCTGTGTAATTTACCCTGACGAGGCTTAAACTGACGTTTTTATCGTTTAATATCATGTCAGCCTACACCCGGCTTACCCTGACATGAAGAAAATGCAAGAGGAAATAAAAAGGCGCCCCAGAAAATTTCACTCCCGTCAATATCACTTGGCATCATCAAGCCATATCACCGTCATCAATGGCAAAAGGTTGCCAGGTGTGGTATATTTTCACATTAGTCACTTGGCGGGAGATGCGGCCAACTGACTACTGAAAGAGGTCAATGTTTGTCTGGTTTGTTGTATTGGCGCCGCGCGATGGCTGTGGTGGGGGCGGAGGGGATGGGTTGGGATGGGGAGGGTGGGGGAGGAGGGGAGGGGGGGGGGGAGGAGATGGAGAGGGTAGGGGAGGAGGGGAAGGGAGGAGGGGAGGAGTGACGTCATGGGGTGATGTTGTCAGAGGCCGAGGGGCGACTATTACCAGCCGGTCAGCGAGTCCAGCAGCCGGACACAGGCGATCAGGTCCACTCAGCGCTCAGCGACCCCGGGATAACAACAAATTTAGCTCACTGTCAATAGGAGGCTAAACATATTGCGGCCTCGTTGGCCATTGAAGAAAAAATATTTCCGCCAAATGATCAGAGCGCATAGGATTTACCGTTTCAAAATCCATTGGTTAAAAATCCATTGGTTCAATCCATTGGCTCAAAATCCGTTTCACGAAGCTGATTCGTCTAGATTGCGCTATCGCCGCTGTTGTGGTCCAAGGCAAACACGACAAATCTGAAACACCATGTGACTAGGTTTTAAGTAAATAATTTCGTCAATTTGGAACCAATTTCCAATGAAAAATTACCAAAAGATGTTTCGTGAAAAGACGCATTTTTTGTATGGGTGGCTGGTCGCGATACCTGCAATATATCGATTGAATTTTGACAATGTTTGTTTTTGCTTGACGGTGCCTTGTCGCTTTGTTAGAAATATCCTTGGCCAGAACTGTCATTTTTCATGGGATTTCCAATTGAAAATTACCAAAAGATGCTTCGTGATATTACGTTTTTTTTCTTCTGTGGGTGGCTGGTCGCGGTACCTGCAAAATATCGATTGAATTTTGACAATAGCCATTTTCACGAAGGATTATTGCGCTGAAAAGTTTCTGAAAGATTCTGAAAGTTTTGAAAAACTACACAACTTTTACATGCGATTTTTGGCTAGAAATGTCCCTCATAATTTTGTAATATGTTGGTAAGAATAAAATATGTTGACAAAATTGCGGTTTGGTGGTAATAAGCAGGCTAGGTATTACTGAAAGTTCCTGAATATTCTTGAAACTTTCAGGAAGATTCTATCAATACTTATTTTGCTTATTACCACCAAACCGCAATTTTGTCAACATATTTTATTCTTGCCCAACATATTACAAAATTATGAGGGACATTTCTAGCCAAAAAACGCATGTAAAAGTTGTGTAGTTTTCCAAAACTTTCAGAATCTTTCAGAAACTTTTCAGCGCAATAATCCTTCGTGAAAACGGCTAATGTTTGTTTTTGGTTGACGGTGCCTTGGCGCTTTGTTATAAATATTTTTGGCTAGAACTTTGCCAATTTTCATTGGATTTTCAATTGAAAATTACCAAAAGATGCTTCGTGAAAAGACACATTTTTTATGGGTGGCTGGTTGCGGTACCTGCAATATATCGATTACATTCTGCCAATGTTTGTTTTTGCTTTACGCTGACTTGCATTAAGTTCATGATGAGCTAGAAATATTATTGGCCATAACTTTGTCAATGTCCATTGGATTTCCAATTGAAAATAATGTCGACACTCGTCTTGAAAATGCGCATCCTTGAATGGGTGATTCGTACCGGTAGCTGCAATGTTCGCTGCAGTAGAAGCACACCCACACATTTATTTGCACACAAACACATTTATGGGTATAGCACATATATTTATGCACATGCACATTTATGGGTGTAACTTCAGGTTCACGCAACGCCATTCCAACTCCACTCATGCAACGCCATAGTGCAAACATTCACATTTCACGCATGTAAAAATATAAATATTTTGTTCTTCAAATTATCACAAATTGCCCAGCGAACGAGGTTGTTACTTGTCGTGGTAGTGTTGTTTACATATTCTGATTCAAGGATATACTTTTTTTCCGGTATGATGTCACAACTCATTTTGGTGACGAAAGATTGTTGTGACGTCACACGCAAACATATCTATATTTGTCAAATTATGACAAATTGATACTTTTTCTCGCGAAAACGAATGCCAGAACCGTAATCAGAACTCTTTTCCATCATCCCACGTACTTTTCCCAAGGTGCACTATTCCCTTTAAGTCACTGATATAAACAATTCCGAGATAAAAGAATTGCAGGTACACATCACCTTATGAAATCCTGTAAGTTTGAAACCAATCGGCCAGGAACTGTGGCTGTGGTAGTGAGCCATGCTCGGCATGTGCTGCCATTGGGCATCATGTAAATCATATGCAAGCCCTCACCTTGACAGTGGTGCGCTACTGTTTGAGCGTGTATGGGTCCTGCAGTGCCACCCAAATTCACCGCGTACAGAACATTATCAACTTTTGCGCGCGAGTAGTCAGCGGCCGCAGACGCAGCGACCACGTGTCAGACGCTATCGTGCAGCTCGGCTTGCTCCGCGCGACTGAACTGGTGAAGCACCATACGGTATCTGCAGTCCACCGAGCCATGACGACCGGCAACCCTGAGCACATAGCAGACACCATTGGACCGCGTGCCCACGATCTGCACGACCACAACACCAGACACGCCGGTCGCGTCACACGTATCCGAACAGAAGCCGGCAGGCGCAGACGGTGTAGCAGGGGCGTCAACATGCTGAGCAATCGAGGTCTTGATCCATGTGAACCATCGTTCCGTGCCGTGCGGAAGCGTGCAGTATAGTCTAGTCGCGACTGAAGTGTTTTACTCATCTTCCATGCATCGACATTGTGAGGAATATGTTCGGCTTAGGCGACTGCCAAACCCTTTTAACCGTCGTTGTTTTAATTTAATTTGACGTGTCTGGTGAAAAGCCACCGCAAATATGTGGGTCCATGACTAACATATCTGTATCTGTATCTGTATCTTGATGCAGTTTATGCAAACCTTTATCTATGATAATGATATCTTGATATGTAGGCTGATGAATGGTGTGTGAGCTATCAGGAGGTAGTCCTCGCCTACTTTGACCCGACCTGATGTTTTTCAGGCATTTCTAAAATATATTAGGCCCTTGACTTGGTGTTATATGTTCTGCTTACTTGTTTTTAGCGACTAAAGATGTTTAATAGCTTTGAATGCTACTGAAAAATGTGTTGTCATTATGAAATGTTGTTTTATATCCTAAAACTTCTAGAAATTGCGCAGTGCCCTTGCGGGTTTCAGCGGGTAGCTGGCAACTTATACGGGTAAGCGGGTAGTGGTGGGTAGTTGAAGAGGGGTTGCGGGCGGGGTGGGTAGTCGCAGGCCTGCAAAGTGGCATCTCTAGTTCCTGTCATTGCATAATATGCATTGCATATCCTGTCATTGCCACCATGCACTATTTTTAATCTCATATTTTGCTATAGTTTTGGTGACTGTGTCAAGATTGTGCCCTTGCTAATGATTGCTGATAAGACAAATGGAAATGAACCTTCCAATGTCCTTCTTTTTTCTGCTAGCTCTTTAAACTTGTCTGCACAATTTGGACTATATTTATACCGGACCGGATTGGACCGGTTCTGCTTTGGATTAATCTGCCGGATTGGATTGGATCAGGATCAGAGGCTTACGCATCCGATCAGATTGGATCTTTTAAAATGAATCCGTTTCGTACTCTGATACATACCATGTCATATATAAAAGGAAGTTTTGCATTTGTATAGAAATGTTTCATGGATGTTGTATCTTATGTTATATTGTGTGTCTTACGCTTGATTATGTCATATACAGCGCTAACCTAAAACGTGTTTGGTGCATAATTCTGAGGCCTTTTGACTTCTTCTTTATCATGGTGATACTGGGCACCTAATAATGACAATACAAAAACACATTGTGGCAAGCATGATGAAAAAGAAACAGCCTTTCTGCTCCGAATTTTAGCTCATACTGCTTCGAATAATCTGTTTTGTAATATTTCTTGCATTAGCGCTTTCCTCCGTTTTCAATCCTTTCGCTTTCCAACGTAAGCATTTGCTCATAACTAATGCGTGATACTGAAAGCAACATGCAAATCTCAACATTTCTGCCCTGCTATCATCTATAAGGTCGTATAATTAAATCATCGATTATCAAGCAATATACCACCGTCCATATTTGAAGCAGGCTGTCGACCAATAACGAAGGCAGACTGTCGTCTCCAGTCCATACCAGCCGACGACCACTCTGTCTCCAGTCCATACCAGCCGGCGACCACTCTGTCTCCAGTCCATACCAGCCGACGACCACTCTGTCTCCTGTCCATACCAGCCGACGACCACTCTGTCTCCAGTCCATACCAGCCGAAGACCACTCTGTCTCCAGTCCATACTAGCCGACGACCACTCTGTCTCCAGTCCATACCAGCCGACGACCACTCTGTTTCCAGTCCATACCAGCCGACGACCACTCTGTCTCCAGTCCATACCAGCCGACGACCACTCTGTCTCCAGTCCATACCAGCCGACGACCACTCTGTATCCAGTCCATACCAGCCGACGACCACTCTGTCTCCAGTCCATACCAGCCGACGACCACTCTGTATCCAGTCCATACCAGCCGACGACCACTCTGTCTCCAGTCCATACCAGCCGACGACCACTCTGTCTCCAGTCCATACCAGCCGACGACCACTCTGTCTCCAGTCCATACCAGCCGACGACCACTCTGTCTCCAGTCCATACCAGCCGACGACCACTCTGTCTCCAGTCCATACCAGCCGACGGCCAGTGGCTACTCTGTCTCCAGTCCATACCAGCCGACGACCACTCTGTCTCCAGTCCATACCAGCCGACGACCACTCTGTCTCCAGTCCATACCAGCCGACGACCACTCTGTCTCCAGTCCATACCAGCCGACGACCACTCTGTCTCCAGTCCATACCAGCCGACGACCACTCTGTCTCCAGTCCATACCAGCCGACGACCAGTGACCACTCTGTCTCCAGTTCATACCAGCCGACGACCACTCTGTCTCCAGTCCATACCAGCCGACGACCACTCTGTCTCCAGTCCATACCAGCCGACGACCACTCTGTCTCCAGTCCATACCAGCCGACGACCACTCTGTCTCCAGTCCATACCAGCCGACGACCACTCTGTCTCCAGTCCATACCAGCCGACGACCACTCTGTCTCCAGTCCATACCAGCCGACGACCAGTGACCACTCTGTCTCCAGTTCATACCAGCCGACGATCACTCTGTCTCCAGTCCATACCAGCCGACGACCACTCTGTCTCCAGTCCATACCAGCCGACGACCACTCTGTCTCCAGTCCATACCAGCCGACGACCACTCTGTCTCCAGTCCATACCAGCCGACGACCACTCTGTCTCCAGTCCATACCAGCCGACGACCACTCTGTCTCCAGTCCATACCAGCCGACGACCACTCTGTCTCCAGTCCATACCAGCCGACGACCACTCCGTCTCCAGTCCATACCAGCCGCCGACCACTCTGTCTCCAGTCCATACCAGCCGACGACCACTCTGTCTCCAGTCCATACCAGCCGACGACCAGTGGCCACTCTGTCTCTATCGAATGAAGACAGACTCTTCTATCGATGGGGAGGCGGACAAGACACTCCACCGATTGGATGAACGTGTGAACTGCGACGATCGATCGTAAGAGCCTCGAAAGCCTCGAGAAATTCGTCGGGCGAATTGTATATCATCTGGGAGAGGTGGGAGCAACGACCGAGCTCGTGTATACGGGTTGGATGACCGACTCTGCAGAGTTTGATGAAAATGGTAGATCATGGATGAAGAGAATAGTATGTCTCAATTCGGCTGCTGCATGTCGGCTTGTGCTCTGTCAGGAATACATTTCGTGATTCAGGTGTTCTCCACAGCTCAAATATCAAGCATCCTCTATATATTGCAAAGTATTGTACAGCGAGGCCAGAGGCGATGCTCAAGTTGGTTTTTAATATTATGTTATTTTTTCTGCAAAATACAATATTTTATGGATGCATAATTGTATGTTTTCTGTTGTTAAATTTTTGCCATAATATTGAGGTGGTTCTCATGAAACTTCTTGGAGCCTTGTGAAGGAACAAAGCTCTATATCCATTGGCATAGCTTCAATGTGAATAGTCATATCTGGAATGGGAAAAAGAAGTCTGATATCTCGAGAGAAAAAAAAAATTCACATGCTTTTCATTTAATTTGAAATTAACACAGATAATATGGCCGGCGTTATATATAGGTACTTTGTGAGAGGACGGCATGTGACAGAGCGCCACCATGGGTGACAGCGACGGGACCCTGCAGCTCACGCACAGTGGGCGAGAACGGCTTTTTAGCGCCACACGGCGTTTCTGATTCAATTTACGGCATCAGTTTGAACATGTAGCATATCAATCGATAGCTGATGAATCAGGGAGCTCAAAATATGCACTTGCTTTTATTTGGGTTTAACCCGGCATTGACTGGGGGGGGGGGGCAAATAGCCCCCCGCGTTATCTCCGGAATCAATGATCGCAGCGAGACGCACAAAGCGGCATTCGAAATCTCTCAGTGACTCGCATCTAAAACATACTCAAAATTGTGGAATTAAGGTCACATAATAGGCCAAAGTCGGGTCAAAGGTCAAAATCTAGGCATTTGAGTTTATGGGCCACACTTTCTATCCAAAGCCTTTGATTGCGACCATGATCACGCAAATACTCCCAAAGGTATGATACACATCCCACGTGAGCTAAAGTGAGATTGTTGGCAAAGGTCAAGGTCAAGGTCAGGTCACAAAAGGTCACCATGCGCAGAAAATCTACGAAAATCATGCGGCACATGTTTTATGGGCTATTGTACACGTATAATTCGATAGTGATAGTAATTTTACCATCTGACTTCATTTAAGTGAAGTTAGTGTCAAGCTCAGCTCAGATCAAGGTCAGGTCACATAAGGTGAAAATGTGAAATTGATAAATATAAATACAAAAGGCATGTTTCTAGACCTATTTTGTCTCAGAAATACAGTGCTGGCATTGATTTGTCTGTATCTGGTCAATAAAAGCCAAAAACGCAATAACAAATATGACGTCATGAGTTACTCTTACTTAGGGAACCATAAGTAAGTAAAAAACAAAGATATTGCTTTGAAATATGGTTTGGGTATTGGTCATATGTGGTTCTTCAACATAAATTCCGGTTTTTGGATTTTTTTTGAAAAGTTCGATTTTGAGGGCATCTTTTAAATTGTATGCATTTCTGGGGTAAAAAAAAATCCGAGATCACCATTTCAGTTAACTAGGGACAGCAGATATCCTGGCGTTGTAGTGGCGCAGAGTTAATAGTGATGCACACTATAAAATAAGCTCCAAAATAAAAAGCGCAGCAAATATGCGCAAGGTTTCTTTTAATAGGCACAAAGTATAAACTCTAACGAGGCAGAAAAATGTTTCATCAAAACGGAGAAACGTGGAATTAAAATTATAGGATTAACCCAATTTTGTATTCTGTTGGTCAGCCACTTCACATAACATACCTCACTTAATGTTAGAATATAAAATAACTAATTCACATGAAAAGGTCAAATATAGGTATTTCGGGCTGCTGATGATTTGTACTTTCAAGAACAAATACCCAAAGCCTCTACGAAACGTTCTTCGCCTCTCATATTAGCATATATTCATGCGATGGGAATGATGCGCGCCATAGCAATATCATCGGCTGAACAATAGTGTGTGTTTGAAGACATGATGCATACAAATAAGCAAAGTTATTGGCGAATCGGTGTTATACTTTCATGCTATGGACATTTTGCTAGAAATGAGCCGTATAAAATAGTCATTTTTGAAATTGTATTTTTCACCCCATGTCGCGCAGGCCGTTATCGCCCACTGTGCCACGTCTGACATCGACTGGGCTCCTCTGAATTCCACAGCTGACATCGGCTGGGCTCCTGAAGTCCTGAAGTCCACGGCTGACATCGGCTGGGCTCCTGAAGTCCTGAAGTCCACAGCTGACATCGGCTGGGCTCCTGAAGTCCTGAAGTCCACGGCTGACATCGGCTGGGCTCCTGAAGTCCACGTCTGACATCGGCTGGGCTCCTGAAGTCCACAGCTGACATCGGCTGGGCTCCTGAAGTCCACGTCTGACATCGGCTGGGCTCCTGAAGTCCTGAAGTCCACAGCTGACATCGGCTGGGCTCCTGAAATCCCCAGCTGACATCGGCTGGGCTCCTGAAGTCCACGTCTGACATCGGCTGAGCTCCTGAAGTCCTGAAGTCCACAGCTGACATCGGCTGGGCCCTGCAGCGTGCCAGATGACTTCTCTTGACTCACTATGACGTCATCTCGGGCCACAAATAGTCGGAAGGGCAGCTGTAGCCAGACAGATTGAGCGCTCATCAATTTCCCGACTAAAGACATCAGTTCTTCATAAATGTCTGCTTCCAGGTTTTTAGACCCAATTCTGCTCTCGTTACAACATCGCCGTATACATTATCATTATTCATATGCCATTTGTTGTGGGATATCAATCGCGTTTGTCATATATAATCTTAAATTTATGCCCGATAAATTATGCCATCCCGGGTATAGCATCACTCAAGACATTCACTCTAGACAGCATAGTTTACAACACCTGGTGCTGACACAGACTCTATCGCCGGGGACCGTGATTGTGTGACAAGGCGACAGGTTCTGATGCTAGAGGTGTTTCCGGCGACGCGCGGCTCGGCCAGCCGCGCCGCCTCGCTGGAACGGGCCAGTGAGAATCTGTCCAAACAGCGATTAAAGCTGAAAAATGGAGCTGCCAATCCGCCATTCCCAGAACCTGGCCCTAAATACTGACAAAACATTTAGCGCTACATATTTAGCCTGAAGTTCGAAGCGGAGACGATGGGCCAAGCCCAAATGCGAAGACCGCATAAATATGAAGAACCGTTCCGATGAAATGAAGTTCAATGAAGAAGTCGTGAAGCAGATTGTTAGAGACTTTATTCATATCACACGATCATATCGAATCTTCTAAAACATTGTTTGCCATCACAGGGCTCAGCGTTGAAGTATCAAAATATTACAAACTTGGCTCTCATTGCACGGCAGGCATTCCAAATACGCAACATATCATACATATTTGTATAATCAACTGTATTATTATCTAGCAACACATTTTTATCACCATTTGTAGCACTATGGTGATGGCATTTGCATAACAAATCATACGGAATCGTTTTGACCTTGACTACAACTCTCCTTTCAAAGAAGAGATTACATATTCTATTCAATCATTTACCTATTACGATGTTTTCCATTGCCGGTTCGAACGCGGGACCTACTTTTTTTTCTTCTTTTTTACAATTTATTGTTGATATACACAGAGATCAAATCATACTGTCAACCTCCAAAACACAACCAATAACAAGATCAGCATTTCAACAGTACAGCAACACCACATCCATCTGGACATTTCCATCAGCAGTTCAGATTCCGATATTTACGCGCGCGCATGTGTGTGTGTGTGTGTGGTGTGTGTGTGTGTGTGTGTGGTGTGTGTGTGGTGTGTGTGTGTGTGTGTGTGTAGTGTTGTGTGTGTGTGTGTGTGTGTGTGTGTGTGTGTGTGTGTGTGTGGTGTGTGTGTGTGTTGTGTGTGTGTGTGTGTGTGTGGTGTGTGTGTGTGTGTATGTGTGTGTGTGTGTGTGTGGTTGTGTGTGTTGTGTGTGTGTGTGTGTGTGTGTGTGTGTGGTGTGTGTGTGTGTGTGTGTGTGTGTGTGTGTGTGTGTGTGTGTGTGTGTGTGTGTGTGTGTGTGTGTGTGTGTGTGTGTGTGTGTGTGTGTGTGTGTGTGTGTGTGCGTGTGCGTGTGCGTGTGCGTGTGCGTGGGCGTGGGCGTGGGCGTGGGCGTGGGGCGTGGGCGTGGGCGTGGCGGGGCGTGGGCGTGGGCGTGGGCGTGGGCGTGGGCGTGGCGTGGGCGTGGGCGTGGCGTGGGCGTGGGCGGTGGGCCGTGGGCGTGGGCGTGGGCGTGGGCGTGGGCGTGGGCGTGGGCGTGGGCGTGGGCCGTGGGCGTGGGCGTGGGCGTGGGCGTGGGCGTGGGCGTGGGCGTGGGCGTGGGGCGTGGGCGTGGGCGTGGGCGGGCGTGGGCGTGGGCGCGTGGGCGTGGGCGTGGGCGTGGGCGTGGGCGTGGCGTGGGCGTGGGCGTGGGCGTGGGCGTGGGGCGTGGGCGTGGGCGTGGGCGTGGGCGTGGGCGTGGGCTGTGGGCGGTGGGGCGTGGGCGTGGGCGTGGGCGTGGCGTGGGTGGGCGTGGGGCGTGGGGCGTGGGCGTGGGCGTGGGCTGTGGCGTGGGCGTGGGCGTGGGCGTGGGCGTGGGCGTGGGCGTGGGCGTGGGCGTGGGCGTGGCGTGCGTGGGCGTGGGCGTGGGCGTGGGCGTGGGCGTGGCGTGGGCGTGGGCGTGGGCGTGGCGTGGGCGTGGGCGTGGGCGTGGGGCGTGGGCGTGGGCGTGGGCGTGGGCGTGGGCGTGGGCGTGGGGGGAGTGGGCGTGGGCGTGGGCGTGGCTGGCGTGGGCGTGGGCGTGGGGCGTGGGCGTGGGCGTGGGCGTGGGCGTGGGCGTGGGCGTGGCGTGGGCGTGGGCGTGGGCGGTGGGGCGTGGGCGTGGGCGTGGGCGTGGGCGTGGGCGTGGGCGTGGCGTGGGCGTGGGCGTGGGCGTGGGCGTTGGGCGTGGGCGTGGGCGTGGGCGTGGGCGTGGGCGTGGGCGTGGGCGTGG
>JAXIVJ010011905.1:0-37500 GCA_036785665.1 Chirona hameri | reverse complement strand
CTTCAGACGAGGAGAAAGGTAAGGAGAGCGGACACCTCACTGGCTACTCTCGGCTGAAACCCTACAGCCTGATGAGGCCTTCAGACGAGGAGAAAGGTAAGGAGAGCGGACACCTCACTGGCTACTCTCGGCTGAAACCCTACAGCCTGATGAGGGCCTGTGGTTACTGTAGGCACGTATGGTATGATATATCACGTGAGCTGTGATGTATCGCCTGCCTACTCACGATCTGACTGAGAGTTGGAACCGCAGAGAGCTGAAACAGAACATCGTCACACAGATTAGGTTTAATTTATCCGGCCAATGACCTGATTGCAATCAAACCAACTTCGTTGCTTCATGGCCACAGGGGTTTTGAATGAACGACCCGATATTTCGTGCTATGACCTGGTGACCCTTCCCAATTATCCCCTGATCGCTTGTATTAAGATATGTGCGAGACTGCTGTACACACTGCAGCAGGCAGCAGCCTGCCTCTGTTTCCGGCCGTCAGGACGCGACCAGCGCGTCATAGTCGCTGACTCTGACCAGCTGTTCCTCTCGACGCAGGGTTTACCTCCGTGGACCAGCTGGTTGATACCTTATCGGTCATCGTCGCCACGTGCAGTCTGGGTCACGCGTCGGCCAACTTCGCCCAGTACGAGGAGTACGGCTTCGTGCCCAACTACCCGGGCATCCTGTACGGCCGGGCGCCGGTCAGCAAGGACCTGGAGCTGAGCGAGCGGGACCTGCTGAAGTACCTGCCGAGCCGCACCACCACCAAGGACGTCATGGTCATCACGAAGCTGCTCAGCTACCGCGGCACGCAGAGCCTGGGCGACTTCGAGGTGCGCTACATGTACGACCCAGTCGGCTCAGAGGCGGCCGAGGGGATGCGCGCCGAGCTGCGCCAGCTCAGCCAGAAGATCGCCGCCAGAAACGCCACGGCCGAGTTCCCCTACATCTGGCTGGACCCGGCCTACGTGCCAAACTCCATCAGTGTCTAGCTGCCAGACGCCATCGGCGTCTAGCCGGAGGGAACCCCGAGGGAGGAGAGCGTGGGTCAAACGAGAGGCGATGCCGACTGCCGTCCGATTGGTCAGTGGATCAGTCAGCTGTCGGTCGGCTGCAGCTGCGGACAGAGCGGCGGCTCCTCCCAGCCCACTCGTAACAGTGAGTTGGGACAGAGCGGCGGCCCCTCCCAGACCGCTCGTAACAGTGAGTTGGGACAGAGCGGCGGCTCCTCCCAGCCCACTCGTAACAGTGAGTTGGGACAGAGCGGCGGCTCCTCCCAGCCCACTCGTAACAGTGAGTTGGGACAGAGCGGCGGCTCCTCCCAGCCCACTCGTAACAGTGAGTTGGGACAGAGCGGCGGCCCCTCCCAGACCGCTCGTAACAGTGAGTTGGGACAGAGCGGCGGCTCCTCCCAGCCCACTCGTAACAGTGAGTTGGGACAGAGCGGCGGCCCCTCCCAGCCCGCTCGTAACAGTGAGTTGGGACAGAGCGGCGGCTCCTCCCAGCCCACTCGTAACAGTGAGTTGGGACAGAGCGGCGGCTCCTCCCAGCCCACTCGTAGCAGTGAGTTGGGACAGAGCGGCGGCTCCTCCCAGCCCACTCGTAACAGTGAGTTGGGACAGAGCGGCGGCCCCTCCCAGACCGCTCGTAACAGTGAGTTGGGACAGAGCGGCGGCTCCTCCCAGCCCACTCGTAACAGTGAGTTGGGACAGAGCGCCGGCTCCTCCCAGCCCACTCGTAACAGTGAGTTGGGACAGAGCGGCGGCTCCTCCCAGCCCGCTCGTAACAGTGAGTTGGGACAGAGCGGCGGCCCCTCCCAGACCGCTCGTAACAGTGAGTTGGGACAGAGCGCCGGCTCCTCCCAGCCCACTCGTAACAGTGAGTTGGGACAGAGCGGCGGCTCCTCCCAGCCCACTCGTAACAGTGAGTTGGGACAGAGCGGCGGCCCCTCCCAGACCGCTCGTAACAGTGAGTTGGGACAGAGCGCCGGCTCCTCCCAGCCCACTCGTAACAGTGAGTTAGAACAGAGCGGCGGCTCCTCCCAGCCCGCTCGTAACAGTGAGTTGGGACAGAGCGGCGACTCCTCCCAGCCCGCTCGTAACAGTGAGTTGGGAGAGAGCGGCGGCTCCTCCCAGCCCGCTCGTAACAGTGATCAGTCAGCTGTCGGTCGGCTGCAGCTGCGGACAGAGCGGCGGCTCCTCCCAGCCCGCTCGTAACAGTAAGTTGGGACAGAGCGGCGGCTCCTCCCAGCCCGCTCGTAAGTGAGTTGAGCGTTACTACGTTGGCTGCTAGGAGCGGGCTATCTCGATGACTCTGCACGAGCGATTCCAGGCAATGATGCCCTCCTTTGCGATTTAACTGAACATGATGCAGTGTGTTTAGTTAACCCTGCGTTGTTACGTGGGGTAGAATAGAGCTGCTTGTTCAAGTTGAATCCTGTTTTCATCACGGGATCCGTTCCTCATTCTGTTTGGTTGTGTGTAGGCTTCGTGTTGTTATTTGTCTCGACATTGGTTTGTTGGTATGGTTTGCATACCAATCTATAAGGTCGACAATGTGCACTCCTGCCTTATTAGGTAGGTAACTTACCATAGTTGCAGAAATCCATTTCTAGAGATGTTGTAGCCATGGAGCTTTCAAGGAAATATGGCTGGGTTTGTTATTCTGTTGGTTTCAACTTTCAGCCATAAAAGGGTAGCTGTTATAAGTTCCAAAGCAAAATAAAACTACAAAGCTGATTGAAAGCGCGCTTGTAATAATTTTAGTATCATTGCTCGTTAATTATTCATTTATCATTAATCGCGATTACAATTTAAGTGAATTTTACGCCACATATTTGAAACGGTAGATATCGTTCAGAATTATTGCTAGCAGTTTTCTTGTCCTACATTTTCATCGCAAACTATGATGTCATTCATGAATAAGCCCAAAGAGCAAGTGTCTCTGATCGTTGTTAAAGACGTAGTTTAGCGTGTTAACCCGCGCACTGCAGGGGCTTTGCGCCGAACACGAACTGCAGGGGGGGTTGATTTCCGCCCCCCCCCCCCTGAGATCTCGAAAACTACGCAACGTAGCGAGAAGCGGAAAAAGGCATTTGATAGCTTCATACATGTTCTATCGAAAGTATTTCCGTGTTTTTTAAGTCAGGTCAAAATTGAGGTCACCAGAGGTCATCAAAGGTCAAATTTTCCAGTTTTGTCCTGTTTCGCTCACATCGCTCCAGAAGTTCCCATATATCTCAGAAACGATGATAGTTAGAAACAAACGGAAAAAAGCAAACGCCAGCCAGTGAAATTTTTAATCGCTAAAGTTTCCTCAGATTTGATCTCAGGTCAATATTTGAGGTTCCAGAGGTCAAAAAGAAAGAAAAACGTTTTTTTGCTAAATCGTTTTGTGCTATTAACTTTTTACTTAATAAAGATAACGGAAAACTGTTTACGCCATTGTGTTTATCTTGTCAAGGCGCTTTGAATGATATATATATATCGTGACTTTGTTAAGTCAACTTAACAATTTGACCAAGGTCAAGGTCAAGTGGTGACCCAAATAGGGCATGTTGCATATGGGAAGACGTGTCTCGACGAGACAAATACATTTATGTCTGTTTTACTTCTCTATCTTCATTATGTCGAGAGTTATTGACAAAAAAAGTGATGGTGACCTCGCATGACCTCAAATGACCCAATAGGGGTCACTGAACAAAACTTACACTTGGATCATCAAGAATATCCTATAATAACATGATCCAGAAGTAATTGGACTAGTACCATGCATATCCATGAAATAGGAAGCATTTGTGTATTTCCCCATTGACTTATTATGGGGAGGTTACGAAATTGACCTGACCTTAGGCCACCGATATCAAAATTCCGAGAAATACAAATTGTAAGTACTGTAAGAGGCCCTGGACAATTGCATTGTATTGTATTGTATTACGATCGTGGGGTTATCCACAATAAGTCGTGGCTATTACCACCTCGAGTCAAACGGTACAGGAATACAAACATGCAGGTCCAAAACACGAAACATATGTCACACACCCACACCCACACCCCCGCCCCCGCCCGCGCCCGCGCCCGCGCCCGCGCCCGCACACGCACACGCACACGCACACGCACACGCACACGCACACGCACACGCACACGCACACGCACACGCACACGCACACGCACACGCACACGCACACGCACACGCACACGCACACGCACACGCACACGCACACGCACACGCACACGCACACACACACACACACACACACACACACACACACACACACACACACACACACACACACACACACACACACACACACACACACACACACACACACACACACACACACACACACACACACACACACACACACACACACACACACACACACACACACACACATTCAGCGACGTCCTGTATCGCCAGCGGTGTCAGATGTGTCTCCACATCACGAACAAATCATCGCTGTGTCATTTCGGTGACACCGGCAGGCAGTGCGTTGTACAGCGCTGGAGCATGATAGGCAAATCGTCGTTTCCCAGCCTCGGTTCTCGGTCTAGGGAGACGCAGGAGTCTGTCCTGCCGGGTGGTCCTCTCTCGTGCGTCACGACACCGGACAAACAAGCTCGCGAGCGAATCAGGCGCGCCCTGCCGCATTACCTTGTGGGTCAAAGCAAGCGTGCGAACCTCTGCCATCTGTCGGGGCGCCATCCAGCGAAGTTGCTCACGCAGATCAGCAACATGATCGAATTTACGTTGTCCAAAGATGACTCTGGCAGCAAAGTTCAATATCTTTTGAATCCTGTCGAAATTGTTCTGGGTGCCATTCCCATAGACTGTAAGGCAGGAGCTGATCCGCGCGAGCACCAACGCTGTTACAAGAATTTGTAGGACGCCGTCGGGAAGATAATGCCGGCAATGAGATAGGCCGATCAGCACGCCCATGCATTGCCGGCTCAGCTCGGACACGTGTGGACATTGGCTTTTCAATGTGCATGTGCAAGGACGGCGCCACAGGGGGGGGGGGGGGGGGGGGGGAGGGGCAGCTGCCTCTCCAACCGCCAGCTGAGCCCTTTTCGGCCAGCCTGGCCGGCGGACGAGCTGAATATTCTCTCAGACTGTCTCGGGACCATCTAAGGATAGACAAGGGCCAGCCCAGACTGCGTGAGGTACCTTTCAGGCCGAATGAGGACCATCTCACTAGGTCCTCCAGCGTAACCAGCGTGTTAATCCCTGATGAAGGTCCTCTTAGAATGGCGGCCGGTGGGGACCCTCAGGCTGGTGGAGCGCCCTCTAGGGCCAGCCGAGGGCCTCTTTGTGACGACCAAGGAAACTCAGAGGAACCAGTTTAGCCTGTTGAACCTGAGACGCCACCTGGGGCCGTCTCAGCGTGTTTATGGGCTCTCTTAGGCTGGTCAGAGGCTTCTCGGAAAGATTGAGAGCCCTTTCGTGTTTTAGGTCGAAGGCCTCCTGAGAAAAGCAAGGACCTCCTCTGCACTGTCCCAGCTATGGTAGGGCTCTCAAGGTACACTTTTCTTAAAGGAAATAGTTCACCTTGGATTTTTTTTTACCAAACACGATTTGATTATATTTTTTTAATAAAATTTATTTTCATATTGTCAAAAATGGCCTTATATCGTGCCGATTCAGGACAGAAGGCCGTAAATTTGTATTGTTTATCAAAACTATATGCATACTCTCTGAGTCAGAGTCCTGACGTCACGCGAATGTAACAAATGGTTCAGCCAATCAGATTCGAAAGTAGTCGCGTAAAGATAGACTCGCATTGGAGATGTGGCAACCAACGGCCGGCGATCGCTTGCTAGCACCAGCTACAAGCTGATTGGCTGATGGTATAGCCTCTGCCCGGGCTAAAACCAGTACAACATTCTTTCGCCAGCACCGCATTCCTTAGCCAAAAACTCAAATATATTCGGCTGGTGAGTCTTTTCAGTCAAGAAAACTTGCCGAAAGGGGTTTCCCAACACGGGCTACAAAACTGCGATCTCAGTTTAAAACTAATGTTGAAGGTGAACTATTTCCTTTAACCCTCGCCCTACGGGAGCTTTTTTCGCCTTCGCCCTACGGGGGGGGCTGACAGGCCCCCCTGTTAACTTCAAAACCAAGCAACTTAGAGCAATGCGGTAAGAACCAGCATGTTGCCTGTCATGAGAGAAATCTAACAGTATGTGATTTTTAGGTTTCAGGTCAACGGGTGACCTTTCAGGTCAAGTGGATGACCTCGGATTTACCACGTCCAGAACAGCGACTTTGCTCTTCAGAAAACCTCAAAATTAGAATTTGATAAATGTAAATAGAAAGGCATGTTCCTAGACCAGTTTTGGCTCAGAAATACAAAAAAAAAGTAATTATTTGTTCGTATCTTGTCCACAAAGGTCAAACAAGTTATTTAAAAAAATGACGTCATCAGTTTCTTACACTTAGGAAGCCATCACTCAGTCAAAAATGAAGATATTGCTTTGAAATTTGGTATGGATCTTGCCCATACTCAGTTCTCTCATATATTCCGTTTTTTCTAATATCTTTGAAAATTTTATTTTGTGGGGATTTTTCCCAAAAAATCAGTTTGTGTTCATTTTAGGGGTCAAAAACCCCAAATTAAAAAAATCAAAGATTGCCATTTTAAAGAGAATGACTTTTTGCATCGTTGGTGAATTGCGTTTGCAATTGTCTTTAAAACTCTGTTTTCTATGATTTTTCCAATATTTCTTTTTTTTTACCAACATGACGTCATCAAAACATTATTATCTCCCAAACTTTTTGACCAATTTCAATAAAAAAATTACAACCTACGTATAATTGTTGTAAACTTAGCTACCAAAAATTTCAGCAAGGTGCACCCCATGTGTCGAAAGTTATTCAAGAAAAACCTCAGGGGGGGGGGCCTGTCAGGCCCCCCCCCCCCCGTAGGGGGAGGGTTTGTGCGAATCGGCGTCTGTTCAGCTCAACTCGACAGATCTCATTTATGCCGTCAGCTAGCATACTGTTTGACATAGTGCATCTCAAATCGGCGTAACACACTCCCGCGGCAAAGGGCATTGGAAATCTACAAAGTGCACCGTGTCAACACTGGTCACTGGATTCCGACAAAATGCAATGGAGCCAACAGCGTTCATCAGATATAGGCAAGTTTTAGTTGACTTAGGCAAGCGTCATTTAGTTTCGTTGACTGAAAAATTGCAATTGAGAAAGTTGTAATGATATTTTGTCCATTCCGTGTAGGTTCGCAACAGGTACCGTTTAGTTTAATCGGTTTTGCGCCAGACCTTGCGAGATACTTATTGGATCTACGTTGCGGAAAAAGTGACCAGAGTTGTGTAGTCGATTCGTTCACTGAAATGACGTTTAAATCATCTCCGAAAAATACACCGATGCGCATTTTATTTTATATTTTATTTTCTTCCAAGTCAAAAAGGAAACATACAGAACGAGGATCAGGTCAGAGAATCGTGACAAATTGACGACGCCGTCGTCCTCCGAACACTCATGTGCCTGGCTACGGCAACGTAGTCGCTTCCATCCCGGCAGATATGATGTATGATCCGCTCGCGGTCCTCCGCACAAACGGCACGGTGACGTCACGGCATCTTGACGCTGAATAGCGTAAACATGTTGACCTGACTTGAGGTCATTTTGTGTATCAGGAACAGGCAATGACAGTGAAGGATTTGCTGCCTAGGTGACGCCACTGATCAACATACACCTTTTCTTAATGCGAATCGGCATCTGTTCAGCTCATCTCGACAGATCTCATTTATGCCGTCAGCTAACATACTGTTTGACATATATGACAAACAGTATGACACAGCGCGAGAAAGCGCTCGTCGAGCTCTATTGGTGCACCAAGTGTGGTGTCGCCAACTCGAAAATTTCAGAAACCAGAAGACTTCACGGGAAAATGGTTGCACCCTCTCCCCTGAGGGGGTGCTGCTTGCACCCTTATGGATGCCGACCGCTTGGATGATGTATCGTGGTTACGGGCATCTGTATATCGCCCTAAAGATAGCCTTACGGTGCCTATTGTATGGGGACCACTTTTGCACGCGTCACCGGTGACATGGCGTACCCATGGCGATGCTGGTGGCACTAAAGAGAGGTGTGACACTCATAATGCCTGTGCCAAAAGTGCGTGGACGCGGTGCTTGGCGTTGTCGAGATACTCCCTCACAGGTAAGGACTTTAAGAAAGTGGAGGATATTGACCACAACAAGCATTAGCCGTCCCACCGTTCGCACCTTTCAACCTGTGCGGGCTAAACTTTGCATGCATATAGGTAACATAGTTAAGTGTCACAAGCACTTGTCTGTTTTGTGTTTGAGCCCTTTGTGTGGCCGCAGGATGAAACGAAAATAGGTGATTATAGCTAAAATATGTCAATACTGAAGTTTGCACGTGCATGAGGGAGATCATGTGGGTTCTTGTTACATATTGAAAAGCCTGATATCATTTGTGTAACCGAGACATGGGTTAGTGAGGGGTATAATAGGGATAGGCTACAGGATTTCGAGTTACAAGGGTATAACATGTTCTCATACTGCAGAGAATCACGGCAGGGAGGCGGAGTGTTTGTATATGTAAATAGCTTGTACTGCACTACTAGAGTTGATGATTCTAGTAAAGTAAAAGAAGTAGAATCAATCTGGCTTGACATTAAAATTGGTACAGGAAACAGAGGAAGGTTGAGGATAGGTGCATTTTACAGACCAGGGAATCTTCCAAGGAACTCCCAAGCTGAAACAGACCAAGATATTTGTGAGGAAATACGTAGGAACTTTCGGGCTCAGTGTCTTATTATGGGAGATTTTAACTTAAGAGGATACGAAAGTATAGCAGAGGAAACAAATGAGTGTAGGTTGTATAGGCAAATCTTTGAAGAGGAGCTTTTCATGCATCAGTTTGTAACAGAGCCAACCAGACATTGCTCCATTCTAGACCTTGTATTCTCAGACAACAGTGATCTAGTTAGTGACATAAGTATTTGTGCAGGTCTAGGAACCAGTGATCACAATATGGTTAAATTCAATATCTCATCAGAAATGAGGCCCAAAGATAACCTTATTATGGTTCCAAACTTCAGCCGGGCTGATTTTGATGGTATTAGAAATGACCTCGCACAGATAAAATGGAACGTTGAGTTGGCAGGTTTAGATGCATGTGAGGCCTGGAATGTTTTCAAAGCTAGATTAAGCCAAATTCAAAATCGGCATATACCCCTCAGGCACAAACGTAACAGAACCAAGGGCAATCCAGTTTGGCTTACCCCAGAAGTAAGGAGTGCTATACAAGCTAAAAGAAGTGCATTTGGCATTTTGAAGGGATCTTCACTAGATATAAATCAGAAGGCCTACCAGAATGCAAGAAATTCAGTTAAGAAAAAGGTCAGAGCAGCTAAAAGGGCAAAGGAACTTGATTTAGCTAGACATTGTAATGCAGATAGTAAGAAGTTCTTCAGTTTTTATAAGTTAAGTACAGTTTCCAAAAATATAGGTCCATTTAAGGTAGATGATGTGTTAGTTAGCAAGGACAGTGAAATGGTTGAAGTGCTTAATGATCAGTTTCAATCTGTCTTTACTATCGAGGACCAGAGTAATATTGCAGCACTTCAGCCTGAGCTAGTGACAGAGGAGACTATAGGAGAGCTAGGTGGCATAAGTAGTGAACTTGTTCTAGAATATCTAAAGAAAGTAAGGCCTAACAAGGCAGAAGGACCTGATGAAATCCATGCTAGACTTTTAAGAGAATCTGAAAGGGAGTTGTCGGTTCCATTAGCCATAATATTTTCTAAATCACTTGCAGATAGTAAAATTCCACTTGATTGGAAAAGAGCAAATGTTGTTCCTATTCATAAAAAGGGAGATAGAAGTAAAGAGGAAAACTATAGACCAGTTAGTCTGACCTCATTAGTCTGCAAGGTGCTTGAATCAATCATCAAAGATAAGATTGTTGAATTCTTGGAGCAAAATGAACTCATCAAAGATACACAGCATGGCTTTAGGAAGGGCCGTTCTTGTTTAACTAATCTTCTGGAGTTTTTGGATGTTGCAACAGATAGCGTTGATCAGGGTAAACAGCTAGATGTAGCTTTTCTTGATTTCAGTAAAGCATTTGACAAAGTCCCCCATACAAGACTGGGGTTGCAACTTAAAATTCATGGGATCCGGGGCAAGATTCTGGATTGGATAGAAACGTGGCTTTCAGGACGCCAGCAAAGGGTTATATTGAATGGGTGCCAATCACAATGGAAGGAGGTTCTCAGTGGGGTTCCACAGGGCTCAGTCCTGGGCCCATTGCTTTTTATAATATTTGTGAATGCAATTGAGAACAGTATAGACAGCAAAGTCTTGAAATTTGCAGACGATCTAAAAGTTGTCAGGATTATTAGAGGAAAACATGATCAGGATGTTTTTCAATCAGATCTGGACAAGCTAGTTGAGTGGTCTGAAGCATGGCAGATGAAATTCAATTTGAGTAAATGTAAGATTATGCACGCTGGACGGGTTAGCAGTAAACATAGGTATGAAATGGGTGGGCAGAAAATGGAGCAGATTGAAAAGGAAAGAGATTTAGGTGTCGTGGTAAACAATAGACTATCAGCGTCAGACCAGGTTGTAGAAGCTAGGAAAAAGGCACTTAGAATGCTAGGGGCCATTAACAGAAATGTTTCCTACAAGAGTGAAAAGGTAATAACAAAACTGTATTGTGCATACGTTAGACCACATTTGGAGTATTGTGTACAAGCCTGGTCTCAAACATATGAGAAAGATTGCTGGTTGTTAGAAAGAGTTCAAAAAAGGGCAACAAAAATGATTAATTGTCTTGGTAGTTTACCTTATGAAGATAGATTAAGGAAATTGGGTATGTTTTCACTTAGATATAGAAGGCTAAGAGGAGATCTAATTGAAGTCTTCAAATTTGTAAATAGTCAGCATTCTGGATATTTAAAGGGTATGTTTGAGTTCAATAGGGAAAATCGAGGTAGAGGTCATCAGCATAAACTCATTATGAAACAAAGTAGGACTAGGCTACGACAGTCATTTTTCAGTAGAAGGGTTGTAGGACATTGGAATATGCTACCAGGGGATGTCGCTGATGCAGTGACACTTGCTTCCTTCAAAATTAGATTAGATAAATACTTTACAGAGAAGGGATTAGTTCATAAATACTCGTGGGATTAGCCTTCTTTTATGCAGGTAGAGTAAGGTGATTTGAAGGGGCGAGACTGGTGGAGGGGGGGGGGATGGGGAGGGGGGGGGGGGTGCAACCTCGGATGGGCCCAAGAGGCTCTTTGTTGCACTTTTCTTTTATGTCTTTATATGCCGAATGAAAGGGATGTACCCCACATAAATGTATGGTGAAACTTTCGCCATCTACATCTGTCGGTCAGAAGCGGCCAGTTTTCTTTCAACATGGCGTGTATCGCACCATGAAAGCACGTGCACTTTGCACCCCTGCTGCTCCTATCCCAGGTTGGGTGAGCCATCGCCACGCTGGTCAATGGTGGCCCCATTAATTATTTTTAGAATGGTGCGACACAAGACTAGATTTGAGCCATGTCTAGGTCCCCTATGTAAAATTGGATATCTTGCCTCGCCTAATAGTGCATTTCACATCGGCGTAACACACTCCCACGGCAAAGGGCATTATAAATCTACAAAGTGCACCGTGTCAACACCTGTCACTGGATTCTGACAAAACGCAATGGAGCCGACAGCGTTCATCAGATATAGGCAAGTTTTAGTTGACTTCGACAAGGGTCATTTAGTTTCGTTGACGGCAAAATTGAAATTGAGAAAGTTTTAATTATGTTTTGTCAATTCCGTATAGGTTCGCAATATGTACCGTTTAGTTTAATCGGTTTTGCACCAGACTTTGCGAGATACTTATTTGATCTACGTTGCGGAAACTCAGGTGCCACTCAGGCGAACACTCAGGTGCCGTGCTACGGCAACGTAGTCGCTTCCATTCCAGACCTGTATGATCTGCTCGCGGTCCTCCGCACAAACAGCACGAAGACGTCACGGCATCTTGACGCTGATTAGCGTAGACATGTTGACTTGACTTGAGGTCATTTTGTGTATAGGGAACAGGCAATGACAGTGAAGGGTTTGCTGCCTAGGTGACGCCACTGATCAACATAATGTCTTTAGAGAATGATCCAAAGCAACAAGTAATGCATTTTTACTTTCAGGTTAGTTCCCATGTATCTGTGTCATATACAAATCATATATTTTCCACCAGGGAAATAAATTTTAAATTACATTAAATTCGAGTGTGCTTTTTTCGAGTGTGCCTGACGATATGACTTGCCCTATGCCACGTTCAGTTGAACAGATGCCGATTCGCATTGAGAAAAGGTGTGATGTCATACAGAATGACCCAAAGCAACAAGTAATTCATTTTTACTTTCGGGTTAGTTCCCATGCATCTATTTGATATAAAAATAATATATTTTCCACCAAAGAAATACATTTTACATTGTCTAAATTAATTAAGAATTGACAAAACAAAACAAAATGTAACGCAACTTACGTCCATGTCAATATTGAATGCCCCTGCCGATGTCCATTGACCCTGTTCGAATATGAACAGATGATAGTCTGATTTAATTAAATGTGTCGAAGTGTTAAAAGGGTGTCTAAATTCGAGTGAGCCTGACCATATGACTTGCCATATGCCACGTTCAGTTGAACAGATGCCGATTCGCATTGGGAAAAGGTGTAGTACCGAGGCTTTCGCATGCAGAGCGAGAACCTTCTCAGACGGAGAAAGGGCTACGCCGGCCTCGCCGAGAACCCCTCATACCAACGAAGACCCTCTCGGGTCCCACAGGGGCCTCTCAGCCCATCATAGTCCCCTCAGACCAACCAAGACCCTCTCAGGTCCCACGGAGATCCCTCAGGCCATCCGAGACTCCTCAGGCTAACCAAGGGCCTACCAGGCCGGCTGAGGCCCCTAAGGCCGATCGAGACCCTCCCAATCTGGTGGAGGGCCTTCTAAAGCCAGCCCAGGACCTCTCGAGAAATCAAGGGCCCAAGCCCGATCTCATGGGCATTATCGTCGCAAGAAATGAAAAAGTTACAGTTGATAACTTAGTCACATTGAGCAAAAACTTGAACTGTGTGACGCAATGTCACTTGAAAATAAAGGCTGTGATGCTCTATATAAAGTGTTCAAGTTCGATCGTAAATAAATGGTAATCCGTGCGTGAACGAGAAAGACGGAAATGATATTACACATATATTACATAATATTGAAGGCACGGTAGGCTCTTTTTCTGGAAAAGCTGCCCCCCCCCCCCAACCAAAAATATGTGGCGCCGGCCCTGTGCATGTGAAAGTGATACCACTGGCGGATCCAGCCGTGTTTTTTTTTGGTGTGGGGGAGGGGCAACTTTTTGTGGCAAAAAGAAATCCCCATTATTTTCTCCGCGGATTTGGGCCGGTCACCTTATTTTGGTATTCGATCATAAGAAATTCACTTTTCAAATTCACAAAATATATTTTTCTTTCCATTTTTTTGGGTTAAAAATACCAAAATTTGGGAAATTCGAGATCGCCATTTTGAAGAAAATGTAATTTCCTTTCTTTTCACTTTTTTATTTGCAATTTGTTTGAAAACTCTGATTTCTACGATTTGCCAAACATTTATCGTTTTTCCACCAAAAATAGCATGACATGACGTCATTAAAACGTCATTACCTCCCAAAATACTACATTAATTTCATTGAGAGTTGGTGCGAAGACTTAAACTTGATGCAGAATAAGGTACTGAAAGTTTCACGTTGATATCTATCATGGTTTTCAGGTTATTAAGAAAATCAGGGAGGGGGCAGATACTTCTGATAAGGTTTGAACTAGAAGTACCTATCTCAACCTAGGTACCTGCCTATAGTTTGTTTTATTTTGATTGCACAATTGCCATTTAGTTGCTGGCACTAGGTCCCAAAACAATCAACTTATTGACGCGTCAATTTGTTATGGAAAGTGGGCGGAACTTGTAATAGGCATAAGCGTAGGAACATGGGGGGGCAGCCGACCCCCCCAAACATTTTTTATTTTAACATTACGCCTATGGGCGTTGCATGGAAAGAATCGACTTCAGAAGAATGCCTCCTGCCCCCCCCCCCCCCCCACACTTGAACATAGTTCCTACCCCTGGTCATAGGCACTGTACTTAAGGATAACAAAAAATTGACACAATTATTGTCAACATTTCACTAAAAACACCTGTCACCTAGTCTCCATGTAAAATGGCCAGTCTCCAAAAATAATCACACCATCTGATGCACAACTGCTTACTCCATCCACCCACTGGCGAATCAAGCCGTCGTTTTTTTTAGGGGGGGGGGGCGGGGGAGCAACTTGGTGGGAGGTATCAAAGCCTATCAAAGAGTTATATTTGTTGGGGATCATGGGGCATTCCACGACAGATCGACCAAGGGCCACATTTTTATTTTGATGACATTTTGTCTATAAAGCTATCTTGTGCCCTGAAGTCGATTTTGACATCGGCAGATCCCTAAGGTCAACGGTTCTCAAGATATAGCCTCGGGCATTTTTGCGAGGTTACGCTGCAGGGTAATCTTTGGAGGCATGTAGCTCCAAAACCACTGAATATAATGCATCATATAGACATATCATCGTGACTGCAATGAACTGGGCAACACTTTGGTTATCTCCGATTTTTCAAAAAATTCACTTTGGATTTTTCGATGACGTCACATTTCTGTATTTGTTGTGCCTATACCCATTCCCCGTCAAAATGTTTTCTTTCATATTAAAGCTTTACTATATATCTCGAGATAGGGAAAATATAAAAAAGGTAATATTTCCAAAAATATTTGATTTGATTTTGTCATACTTCAGTGTTTTTGCCAATACAACATTTAAGGAATTTGCAGTAGAATAACGCCACTGGCACTGCAGGTGGAGGGTGGTGGGGGTGAACGCGCACCCAAAATGACCCATGACCAAACCCCTTAACCCCTCCCCTCCAAACAATAGTACAGGTATGTGCAAAACAGTAGGAAATAAGCAGTGCACATTATGCATCCATGAAGGTGTAAAAAATATATATCCTACGTTACTTGCCGGAATACCCAATGCCATGCTAAAGTATCAACATGCCTTCAGGTCAGGCACGTAGCTTAACCCGGCACTCACTGGGGTATATTCTGTAACACGACTGACTCACTGTGGGGGGGCTTTTTTAGCCCCCCTGGTATCTTCAGGACCAATGATCGCAGCGGGACACACAAGGCGGCATTCGAAAGCGCTCAATGAGATAAGCCTAACGCAAACTTAAAAATGTCAAATTAAGGTCACATGTCAGGTCACGGTCAAGTCAAACGTCAAAATCGAGGTATTTGAGTTTATGGACAATACTTGCCATCCATGACCTTCGATTGCGCCTATAATCACCCAAAGTGCTGTAAAAAGTATGATACATATCCCACATGAGCTAAAGTGAGATTGTTGGAAAAGATCAAGGTCAAGGTCAGGTCACAAAAGGTCACTACACACAAAATATCTACGAAGTCATGGAACACATCTTTTATGGATGCTCTTACGCGTAGAATTCGATAGTGGTAGTCACTTTACCACCTGACTTCATTTACGTGAAGATAGTGTCAAGTTCAGGTCAAGTTCAGGTCACTGAAGGTCAAAATTTGAAATTGATAAATCGAAATGAAAAAAGCATGTTTCTATATCAGTTTTATCTAAAACAAACAGTGCTGGCATTTATTTGTCTGTATCCGGTCAATAAAAGCCAAAAAACGCAATTTCAAAATATGACGTCATGATTTAGCCATACTTTATATGCCATGACAGTAAAAAAAGATGAAATAATTTTGAAATTTTGTATGGTAGTTTCCCATATGTTGTTATCTGACATATATTCTGGTTTTTTCAATATCTTTGAAAAATGTGATTTTGTGAGCATTTTTTCAACAAAAAAAAATTGTGAAATTTTTGGGGTCAAAAAACAAAATTTGTGAAATTTCGAGATAGCTGGTTTGTAGCCCTTGCAATTTTCTACCTTTTAGAGTTTTTGGATTGCATTTTGCTTCAAATGCAGCATTTGTACGGCTTGGCAAAGTTTAGCCGATTTTGGTGTCAAAATCGTGTTTAGTGACGTCACTAAATTCACTATATCTCGAAAAAATTTCTGACGAAATTTTCTCATTTTTTTCTTAAAAGATGTAAAAATGATGCCCGGAAAGGTACTGCAATTTTTCCGTCGATATCTGGATTAGTGATTGAGATATTCTAGATATTCCTAAGGGGGGGCTAAACCCCCCCCCCCCAGTGACTCGCGGGTTAAGGGGAGGGGGGGGATGGAGGCCAGGAGGACCCCTTTTCGGCGGCGGAGGGCCCTTTCGGCGGCGGAGAGGGCCCTTTTCGGCTTCGGAGGACCCCTTTCGGCGCGCTGCGCCGACGAGGTCCGAGAAGACCGCGCGAAGCGCGGTATAATGGGCTCTTTACCACGCGAAGCGTGGTCTTTAGAGAGTTTAGAGCACTTCAGAGGCCCTTTAGGGCCACCAGGACCCTCTCTGAAAAACCAGAGGTCCCCTAGGACGTTCAAAAGAGCCCTGTGCATGTCAGAAGGGCCCTGGCCAGACCAAAAGGGCCCCTCTGCGGGTCAGAGGGCCCCTGAACACCTCAAATGGGCCCCTAGCCATCACAGAGCGGCCTCTGGGCAGATCGAGAGGCCCCTGAACATGTCGGCAGGGCGACAAAGAAGCCAGCACAGTCCCTTGCCAGGTCATAGGCCCCTGAGAAGGTTGGAGGGCCCTTGGACAGACCCCATAGGACCCCTGAGAAGTTCAAAGGGCCCCTGTGCAGGTCAGAGGGGCCCCTGACCGAAACCGAAAGGGCCCCTAGGTGGGTCAGGACGGCCTCTGAACATGCCGAATGGGCCCCTAGTAAGCACGGAAGGGCCCCAGGGCAGGTCCGAGGGCCCTCGGAGCATGTCGCAAGGCGACAAAGCAGCCAGTGCAGTCCCTTGCCAGGTCGGAATGACCCCTTAGAAGGCTGGAGGGCTCCTGGACAGACCAGAGGGGTCCTATAAAGTTCAAAATACCCCTGAAAAAGGCCCCTGAGCGGGTAAGAAGGACCCCTGAACATGCTGAATTGGCCCCTAACCAGCATGGAGGGGCTTCAGGGCAGGTCGGAGGGCCCCTTGAGCATATCGGCAGGGCGACAAAGCAGCCAGTGCAGTCGGACCAGAAGAGTCGCTGGGCTGATCAGAGGGGATCCTGGGCAAGTCAGAGGGGCTCCTGGCTAGACCGAAACGGTCCCTGGGCTGGTCGGAAGGGCCCTTGAACATGCTGGACGAGTTCCTAGCAAGACTGGAGGTGCCCCTGGGCAGGTCGGAGTGGCCCCTGAGCATGTCGACAGGGTGACAAAGCAGCCAGTTCCTGGCCAGGTAGGAAGGACCTCTGAACAGGCCGAATGGGCCCCTTGACACACAAGAGGGGCTTCTTGGAAGGTCAGAGGAGCCCCTGGTCAGACTGGAAGGGCCCAAAGCGCGTAGAGATCACATATGGAGCTTAATACAAAGAGGACTTACTCCATAAGAAAAATATTAATATCGGACCTTTCGGGTATATTGTAACACCCTTTGTCAGCGATTAAGAGGCATTCGGTAACAGGTCATTGCTCGTCTTTAAGACGAACAATGACATGTTATCGAATGCCTCTTAATCGCTAAAGAAGGGTGTTACAATATGCCCCAAAGCTCGGATTTTAACTATTGTAGACTAAAACCCTCTTTGTATTCAAACCTCGCCCGGGTAGGAGGGGGATGTCCGGGGAGGGGATGCCCGGGTAGGAGAGGGGATGTCACCCCTCGTTTTGTTTTCTTCTTCTCGGGAATAAATCGCGTAGTTTTCAACCGATTGTGACGAAACTTTCACCTATTTTTGAACAATTTGACACCTACTTTACAAACATTGAATTTCTAACCCACATGACCCGTGACCTATGTATGACCTGTTTCTCAATGTCATGTCAGGCGCAACTGGCGTCCCGTAGTATTGATGTATGTAACTTGTGCAGTTTCCGAGTGTTTGTTGTTCAGGAGCATATGCACAGGTGTTTCCAAGTGACAGTTGTGGTGTCCACTGACATTATTACCTCGTTTGACGTTTTCCTAGGTCAACCGAGGTCATTGACCTCCGATGACCTCAGATTACCTTTTGTTTGCTTCTGTCGGTTTCGAGGACATTTTGTGACGCTGATTTCAAATTTGCGATCCATTTTACATAACTATATGCTCCATTGGGGTCATACACTTCCACAGGTCAACCGAGGTCACTGACCTCAGATGACCTGACATGATCTTTTCGGAATTTGGCAGTTTCTATGATATTTTGTGACGCTGATTTCAAATTTGGGACCCATTAAGCATTATGATATGCCTATTAACGATTCTAGTTCGCTTAAATTCAATTTATACACATTACAAAAATGATGACTTTTGGGTATTTGACATGACCTCAGAGGTCACATAATAACCCAAGACCTTAAAATGGGATATTATCGGCTTCTTCTCGCCACAAGCAACACGCTCGTGTTTGAATTGAACCTCTAGCTCAACTAGGGGCGAAACGCTAAGGGTACCCCCTCCTACCCGAACACGTAGTGAATTTGCCCAACCCAGGCGTGGGTTAATAGCCGTTTTCACGAAGGATTTTCCGTTTGGGGCAATTGGGACATTTTGGGCGTTTGGGGCGATTGGGACGATTGGGGCGTTTGGGGTAAATGGGTGTATAGCTTGTAAGAACACGGCTTTTCCCAGGGGCCCGGGAACAGGGGGGGGGGGCAGAGGGGGCGCTTGCCCCCCCCCCCCCCCAACATCTGGACCGGGGGGGGCCGCGCCCCCCCCCAACTTTGTTGAGCAGAAGTTTCCCTAAAAATTAGCTCTTTCAATTTTCTTCACAAGAAGATATATAAAATATGAAAGCCTCTTATATAAAATTATTATTGAGTATTATTTATTAATTTAAAAAAAGTTATAGAAAATATGAAAGTCACTTTCATTTTTTCCCGTTTTCTTTTATAGCATGTCATAAGTATTATTATTATATAGCTTTGCCTTTATAGCAGTATCGTATACCTTTCTTTTCCTTCCTTTTCCTTTTTCCATTTTGTCCTATGAGATATAATGGAAAACTTTGGTAGCAGTACATTTGGTAGCAGTTGTCTGCTTGGCGCGTCGTCGTTAAAATAACGCACTGACGGCGATAAACATCTGCTGCATTTTGTTTATAAGTTTATCCCATGTCAACGTTACGGATGTGGTCAAACTGGCGTGCGGCCCTCTGCTGTCCACTCTGTCTGCCGACGGGGCGGCAATTGCAAGCAAGAGTTATCGTAAATGTCATAGGTTACCGTGACGCGGTGATGAAGCGCCACACTCGCGGGCTTCTTCAAGAAAAACAAACGTCAGGCGTCAGGTACGAGTATTGTATCAGACGACAGGCGGGTTTACAAAGGCATACGGTTCATAGTAGGAAACGGGGGGGAGGGGGGTGGCATGACCCCACTTTTACATAATTCTTGCTTTCTATGGTAACCCGCGCCGTGTTGGGGGTGGGGCGTTTAGACGCCCCCCCCCCCCCCCCCTAAGGTTTTTCGAGGATAGCGAAAAAACGGCGGCGCGCGGTTTTTCCCGTTTCAAAAACGGCGTACGGCGCACAGCGCCTCCGTTTCAGCCACCTTTTTTGCCACACCTGCTCGGGCATCAATTACCCACATTGTGTGCAATTCTTGACCACAGGTCATCTCAGGTCAGGTCACGCGACCACACCTCCAAATAAGTTTGCGGTCGTACCACAGCCACAGTTTTTGGCCGATCGGTTTAAAACTTACAGGATTTCATCAGGTCATACATAGATACCTACAATTGGAATATCTAAGATGGTATATATCGGTGACCTAAGGTCGCCGGTCGAGTTAATTTCGTGACCTCCCATTATAAGTCAATGGTAAATATTAAAATGTTTCGTTTTCCGAGGATACACATGATATCAGTCCAATTCCTTCTGGATCATGTTATCATAGGCTATTATTGATGATCCAGGTTAAATTTGTGTTCAGTCAGCCGATCAGCCGAGGTCAGCAGAGGTCACCAACACCTTTTGTGTCAATAACTCTCGTTATAATGAATATAAAGAAGTGAAATCGGAATCAATGTGTTTGTCTCGTCGAGACACGTCTCCCAATATGCAATATGACCTGCTTGGGTCGCCACTTGACCTTGATCTGAGGTCAAATGTATATATTGACTTAAACTGGTCCAAATTAAAATGATTCGAAGCGCGTTGACGAGACAAACATGCTGGCGTCAACATTATTGTCGTATCTTTATTAGGTAAAAGGTTATTTTCGAACGTTTTGCCAAAAAATAGCCCTTTTGACATTTGATGACCTCTGGAGCCTAAACTATTAACTCGAAATAACATTAGAGGACACAATATGATTTAATATTTCAAGAGCTTTCGATTGCTTCTTTCTGTTTGTTCCTAGCTATCATAGTTCCCGAGATATTTGGGGGTTTCTGGAGAAAAGTCCTAAAACTGGAAAATCTGACCTTCGGTGACCTCTAGTGACCTCAATATTGACCAAAAAAAAAAATAGTTTCAAAGTGGTTTTTGATAAGCTTTCGAACCATGTAGGTTTTCCAATGAGGACAATTTGAGAACGAAAAGGTGCATCAATATGAGAAGTGAGAAGATTGCGCAAAAAAAAAGGTTTCGCCCCCCCCCCCCAACTTTAAAATCGTTCCCGGGCCCATGGCTTTTCCCGTTGAATTTTGGTATCAATCACAATTTTATGAATTAATGTATAAGTATATGCTCTTACAATGCAATATTTACCGTTAGTTTGCCTTGAATATTCAAATTCATGAGCAAATATGGCAATTTTGGGTTGTGTTAGTTCCTTCTACAAAACATACCGCAAACGCCCTAAAAAGAGACTAAAAGTATACTAGTATACTAGCTTTGATAAAACAAAATACGCAATTGACAGTTAGTTAGGGCAAAATTGAAGATATTAATGACAAAGAAATATAATATTATGATGAAAAATGCAATAAAATGTAAAAAGCATAGACAGACCTTAATTCAACGTCGCTCCGTCCCGCTGAGATCGTCCATTTTAGAGCGGTAACTTCGTTGGTTTCCGAAAACCGGAACAATCATTACACATTTCGAATCACCCCAAATGGTTTTGATTTGATTAATTGATTAATTAATTGATGAATCTCACAAACAGCTGAAAAGACCTCAGAAAAAGCACTGAAATGAAACCCATGAAACATGCGGGCTTTCTGCAGCTACTGGTACAGAAAACTCAAAAATGGCTATTCTAGATCGAACGGACGCCATTGCTGGGCGCAGACCAATGCTCTGCGCATGCGCAACGTGACGTCAGGCGGCCGCCACTCCGGCTGGCTGGTCGCCATGGTGACCAGCCTGCCGGCGCCGGAGCCACGTGTGCAACGTGACGTCAGGCGACCCGCCGGCCCGTCGCCATGGTAACCTGGCGGCGGCGCCTGCGCAGAGCCAGCGCAGAGCCGGAGCCAGCATTCCCGTCATTTTACAACAAATGAGCAAAACGAAATCGCTAATTATCATTAATCCTTGCTTTCAAAAGTGAACTGACTGAAAATATGAATGGACTAATTCATCTAGTTTTCATTTAAATAAGTTATTATTCCTGAAAACCATGTCGTTGCAAAATATGACCATTTCCCGAACCCCGCACTTCCGGGATTCGAGCAAGATGGAGTCGCACCAAACGCCCCAAACCGCCACAGCCATCTGGCATCACCAGAACTAGTTTAAGATGAAATCGTTAATTTTAAGTAAACTATGGTGCTATCATGAAATTGGAATTTTCAGAAAAAATGCATTAATTCATAAAGTTGCGATTGATACCAAAAATCACCGGGAAAAGATGCGTTCTTACGAGCTATAGACCCAATCGCCCCAAACGCCCCAAACGCCCCCAAAAAAACGCCCCCAAACGCCCCAATCGCCCCAAAGGTAAAATCCCGGTGGTTTTTCCCGGTGATTTTTGGTATCAATCGCAATTTTATATATTAATGTATAAGTATATGCTCTTACAATTCAATATTTCCCGTTAGTTTGCTTTGCATATTCAAATTCTTGAGCAAATCTGGCAATTTTGGGTTGCGTTAGTTCCTTCTACAAAATATATCAAAAACGCCCCAAAAGAGGCTAACAAGTATACTAGATAATCAGCTTTGATTAAATAAAATACGCAATTGACACTTAGTTAGGGCAAAATTGAAGATATTAATGACAAAGAAATATAATATTATGATGACAAATGCAATCAAATGTCAAAAGCATAGACAGGCCTTAATTCATCGTCGCTCCGTCCCGCTGAGATCGTCCAATTTAGAGCGGTAAGTTTGTTGGTTTCTGAAAACCGGAACAATCCTTACTCCTTTATTTAAGCAACGAATCACACCAAATGTTCTTGATTTAATCAATTGATTAATTGATGAATCTCATAAAAAGCTGAAAGAACCTTATAAAAAGCACTTATAAACCCATGAAACATGCGGGCTTTCTGCAGCCACTGGTACTGAAAACTCAAATGGCTGCTCTAGATCGAACGGACGGCATGGCTGGGCGCAGACCACGGCTCTGCACATGCGCAACGTGACGTCAGGCGACCGGCTGGCCCGTCGCCATGGTGATGGGCCGGCTGGCGCCGGAGCCGTGGTCGCCATGGTTACCGGGCGGCGGCGCCTGCGCGGAGCCAGCGCAGAGCCGGAGCCAGCATTCTCGTCATTTTACAACAAATGGTCAAAACAAAATCGCTAATTATCATTAATCCTTGCTATCAAAAGTGAATATGACTGAAAATATGAATGGCCTAATTCATCTAGTTTGCATTGAATTAAGCTATTATTCAAAGGCTGCCACGCGCTCACATGCCGCCTGAGCGCCGGACGACACCCTCGTCACACGGCTATGAACGACGTCATCAGACACTCGCTGCAAGCTACCGGGCTACCATCCGTGCTCGAGCCGACAGGAATCGACCGCGGAGACGGCAAAAGGTCGGATGGTATGACCATCTTCCCCTTCGCTTGTGGGAAGAGCTTCGTGTGGGAAGCTACGTGCGTTAACACCTACGCTGCAGCGAACATCGGGCCAGCAGCCACAGTCAGTGGAGCCGCAGCACGAGAAGCCGAGGTCAGAAAGCGGAAGAAGTACGTTGATTTCGTGCAACGGTTCCAGTTTGAGCCGATAGCGTTCGAGACTGGTGGCGCCTGTGGTCCGACTACCAGGCTCTTCATCAGACAGCTAGGTGCGAGGCTCAGCAACGCATCTGGTGATCCTCGTGAGACGGCGTGGCTGTGGCAGCGATTATCATTGGCAGTAGTGTGCGGCAACGCCGTGTCTATTCATTCGACAGCGCCTAAGGTGATTCTCCGCTGTTCGGATGTTTCAAGTCGCACCTCTTCTGCCATCTCCCCGCAGTCATCATCCTACAGGGACACTCCATCCCTAGTGTCACCGTTGCTGTCGTCCGACCTCCGACCGGAAACAAGAACAGCTGCCTCTTCGCTGCTCCCGGCTTCTACACACTCGGAGCGGCGCGGCCTGACCAACTTGGGGAACACCTGCTACGGCGGCCAATCGCACCACACTGTTTCGCTGAGTAACCGCCGGGCGGTGCTCCTGTCAGAGCCTGCTGCGGTGCCGTCAGCTGCCGGCTCGTCCTGCCGCCTACGGCTCGGGAGTTCCGGCGAGGCTGGCGACGGCGGCGGCGGCAGCCGGTCCGCCGCTCGGCCGCCGGGCCTCACTGGGCTGAGAAATATCGGAAACACATGTTTCATGAACTCGGTGCTGCAATGCCTGAGCAACACTCGCGGCCTGCACGACTACATTCTGCGCGACGAGTACGCCTCCGACATCAACACCACTACGTCGGACATGAAGGGGGGCGCTGATCAGAGCTTTCGGCGCTCTGATGTGTAACCTGTGGCGGCACTCAAACGAGTCTGAGCGGGTGCTGACGACGGCGCCGTTCAAGTCACAGATCCAGCGGTTCGCGCCACGCTTCATGGACTACCAGCAGCAGGACGCGCAGGAGTTCCTCAGGTACCTGCTGGAGGGTCTGCACGAGGATGTAAATCGCGTTACCAGCAGACCCAAGCCCATTACTACCGACATCGACGATAGTCTCAGCGCCAGTCAGAAGTCAGTTGAGGCCTGGAAACGCACCCTGTGTCTGGATAACTCAAAGTTAGTTGATCTGTTTGTCGGCCAGCTCAAGTCGACGCTGCTGTGCACGGTGTGCGGCCATGCGTCCGTCACGTTCGACCTGTTCTGGGATCTGAGCCTGCCAATCCCGGCCAGGACGGGCCAGGTGCAACTGCAGGCCTGTTTTTGTTGTTGTCCGCCTGTGCGCCACATCTGCACCGATGAGGAATACAGACGTCGGCACTTACTCGCAGGGCCACTGAGATGCGCAGCCTGTCCCTGTCCAGAAGTGTGCCCAGACTGGCAGATGGAAGACCGTGCATCCAGGCTCCACTCTCTGGACTCCGCGCACTCAGGAGGCGTGCCGTGTCGAACTGGTTGGAGTTCTGTAGTAGCCTGTTCAGTTGCTTCTCGCAGAGGATTGCGTCCCAGGACCTTTGCTGGTGGCGTATGCCAACCTCAGGGACTTCAGCGCCGTTTGCTGTAACTTTCCAATGTTCCATTGTAGCGGAGTACTCCCTAAGAAACGTATCAGAGTATTCCTCCGGCAACATTGTCGACATCAGTCGGCTGCAGCTATGGAGGGAGGAGATGAAGCTGGAGAAGGCGACATCTTCTGTCCGGCGCAGGCCGAGACCGCCGAACCGAGTGGGAAGGACGGTCTGATTGGAGCCTTCAGTACTGAATCTGACGTTGGTGATCTCGGTGACTGCCGATTCCAGGCACCGGTCAAGGCCACGCAGGAGCTCTGGCTGACGGTAAACTGGGGCTGCTCTGAGAATGTATTGCAGCTTAGGAAGCCACAAGCAATTCTTCAGGAGGAAGAGAAGTGTGGGCGTCAAGATGTTTGAGATGACTGATCAAGCGTTCCAGCTCTTCTTGTTTCCTGCTGATAGAACTCGCAGTTGCTGCTTCTGTCATCGGTGCGCCCAGTATGGTTTGGTCTTCGTCTTTTAGTTCCGATGCGCCTGGAATGACAGATTTGATGCTCGCGCTGATCTGGTCCTTGGTCTCTGTGGCGGCCGACCTGGGAAGGATGATCTCGCACTTAGCAGTGTTGACCTCCAGGCCGATTGCTGCCATCGCAGGGATGAGTCTCGTCAGGTCGTCCATGACGTTATTGCCGTCGCCACCGATGGTTACATCGTCCAGATACCAGCAGTTGAGGGAAGACTTCAAACTGCTAGCAACTGGATGCACCGCCAGAGCAAAGACAGCAGGTTCGCACGGGTCGCCCTGCTAAAGACCTGTCGCAGAGACTAGCTCATTTGTTCCGAGGAAAAGTGGTGTCGGCTGGGAATACGCTTGCCAGAGAAGAGGATAGATAGATGGAAGGCGCTCTTTGATGACTTTTAAGAAGTGATCCCTTCGCAGTGTGTTAAAGGCATTACGCATGTCAACCTTTACTGTCACTTTTCCTTCTGTCATGTTCTCGATGAACATCCGCGAAGCGCGAGCAGCCGCCTCACAACCGCCCGCAGTGCCAAATCCTAACTGGATTGGACGAAGCTCCTGGCTGACCGCAGCACTCAGGGCCTTGAGGGCTACCTTAGCTGCCAGGCGACGAAAGACTGAGCCGACAGCAATCGGCCTGACACCTCCATCAATCTTCTTCAGAGAGCTGTTAGCGACGCGCCGAAGAATGCATCGCGGGTACGTGACGGGATTTCTCCCCTCAGCACGGTGTTGGTGAGTGCAGTCAGCGCGGTGACCGGTCGTGCCCCCGCTTCGCCGGCAGATCGGCTAGTGAGGTCCTTGAGGTGAGCTGGCCGTAGACCATCGAGGCCAGCACTAGAGCCGGTGTTGAAGGACGCGATAGCAGCGGTGACCTCTGCCTCTGTTGCTACGCTGGACTGAGTAGAGATTTCATGGTGCTTCCGGAAGACTGAGGTCATGAGGAGCGGGTGGATGTTTTCGCGCCAGAGCATCCACAACATCGTCAGAATGCGGAGAATCTTGTCACTGGATGATAAGATACGGATCTCTCCGCTGACGTCGTGATCTGCTAGTTTAGCGGAAACATTCAGCTTTAGCCGATCAACATCTGACGCTCTCTTTCGCTCCTGTTGTGTTTCCCGACGAGATTTGTCTTTGTCTCAAAGGAAATTAATTGTATTGTATAATAACGAACAATCCACACGAATGTGGTTTTTACAGTTCTGAGTCAATAAAGGGATAAACATGGGATAAGACATGACATAGTAAAACATGCGCACATATATACACATACGTCCACACCGAAATCGAAACAAAATCAGACATTTGCTGGCAGGAGTCGGCGCTTCAGCTGTCTTTTAAATTGTCTGACAGACATATCGTTGAACTCGCGTGGCAGCTCGTTCATACCAAGCGCAGCGCGGTAGGCGAAGCGCCTCTTGCCAGTCTCCGTCCTAACCCGCGGTAGGAATAGGAGCCGGTCCTGCCTAGTGGGCCGCGAGTGGGCAGGCCTGTCACAGTGGGTCACGAATATCTCGGCGAGACTCTCCGGCTCAGCGGTGCGGCGGACTTTGTGGAGAAGGCAGAGGGTTTGGTAGAGGACGAGGTTGGGAGCATCCAGCCACCCCAGCGCGTCACGCACACCAGAAACGCGGTCGTGTTTGCGTTTTCCGGAAACGACTCGGGCAGCGAAGTTGATGAGCTTCTGAATGCGGTGAAGGTTTTTGGAGGAGCCGCTGCCGTACACGACCAGGCAGTAGCGGATGTGTGAGACCACGAGGGAGGTGACGATTTCGGGGATGATTTCTGGAGGGAGGAAAAGGCGGATGTGGGATAGGCTGACTAGGATTCCGCAGCACTTGCGAGAGAGGGCGGACACATGAGCGTCCCAGGTGGAGTTTTGATCAAAGACGACGCCAAGGTTGCGTGCCTCGGAACGGGGGGCCAAAGAAGTATCGCGAAATTTGATGGTGAATTGAGGAAGGGAGCGCAAATTTTGGCGTGTGCCGATGGTAAGGAGTTCGAACTTCGTTACGTTAACTTTAAGACCATTGCAAAGAAAGTAATCTCCGAGAGCAGAGAGAGAGCCAACTCCATGCGAGCGATAAGCGCAGGCGCAAGATTTTGGTTCCGAAATCATGACCTGAGTATCATCGGCGTATTGCACCACAAGCGCATCAGCCGCATGAAGACTCGGGTCATTTGCAAACGCGCAGAAAAGAATGGGGCCGTTATAGTTTACCGTGGTGAATAACGTCAAAGCATTTGCTAAGGTCAATTAAGCAAAGAAGCGAGATTTTGCCTGAGTCCATGGCCAAAAGCATATGGTCACTGATACAGGTGAGCGCCGTCTCTGTTGAGTGTCGCGGGCGGAAACCGTGTTGGGTAGGAGCAAGAAGATGGTTGGATGAAAGGTAATAGTAGAGCTGGCGTTGGACTGCTCGCTCTGCTATCTTGGCGATAACCGGAAGTATTGAAATGGGACGAAAGTTGGATGGATTTGAAGGGTCGCCGGTTTTATGGATGGGGTACACCAGGGAGTGTTTCCAGGAGGATGGTACGTCGTTGGTCGTGATGCAGGAGTCGACGAGGAAAAGAAGGACGTGACCTATGGAGTTAAAGGCGAGCTTCAGGAGGTGGATGCAAAGTCCGTCAGCACCGCGAGCCGGGGAGTCTCGCATACTATAAATAATTCGGTGAAGGGCACTGAGACTAACAGGATGCAGCGAGAACGAACACGCACCCACTCTCGGCAAGCGAGTGGGGAGCGAAGGGGGCGGGCCCTGCGCCCCCAGCTCGGCAGCTACGATAGGACCGACATTGACAAAGAATTCGTTCATGTCATCCGCTGAGGTAGTTGGCAGCACCTGAGCGCTGAACCGCTTGCTGCCCACTAAGTCCCGGGCAGACTTCCAGAAGCTGGCTCTACCCTGTTCCAAAATGCGGGCGCCAAGGTACCGCCGCCGGTCGGCTCTGAATGCAGCTCGTGCAAGACGATTTGCTGTGCGGTACTGCTCTGAGCCATGACCTGACACTCTCAGTGTCTGTGCTCGCTGCAAAATCAGAAGCCGGGTACTGTCGGATATCGGTGGGGCGGTCGGATTTCGCACGGTTATTGATTTCACTGGTGCATAGTGCGAGACAACAGGATTTATACCCTCAAGAAAGGCGGACCAAGCATCGGAGACACTGGCGGCGGAAAACACGGGCGACCAGTCAGTGGACAGGAGCGCAGTTTCATAACCTAAGAGATCAAACTTTCTAAAAGAACGACACATAATAACACTGGACTTAGAACGCGGTCGAGGCACACATAGAACAGAACGAACAAAGCGATGAGGACTAAAATGACAGAAACGGGTGCCCGAGTGGCCAAAGGCACGGTTTGAGATAAGCACATCAAGTAGTGAGCCCGATGTAAAAGTCGCAGATTTAATAGCCTGGTTCAATGAGTACTTAGTAATTAACTCCTGTAAACACCTTTTAGACGGGGCGGAGTCCGAGAGCAGGTCACAGTTGAGGTCGCCGGCGAGAACAATCGGACAGTCTGGGTGTTGCGTTACCACGTGCTGGTATTGTGACTCTAAACAATCGAAGTCGGCCTGAAGGGCGGCTGCAGTGTGGCACGGCGATCGGTACAAAGATGCAACTATGGCACGGTTTTTGTCCCATTTAAACAGACTCCAAAGCGCTTCGAGTTTTGACTCATCACTGGCCCGCTCTGGGACTTCATTGGACTTGTGCTCAAATCACTCACGATACAAAACAGCAACACCGCCGTATCTTCGAGGGGCCCAAGGTCGATCACAGCGCTTGATAACGTAGCCAGGGAAGGCAAGTAACCTATTAGGTGTACAGGGTTTAAGCCAGGTTTCAGACAAGACGACACAATCGTAAGAGAAGCGATCTATCTCGTCACGAAGTTCAGCAGCTTTCGGCTTGAGCGACTGGATGTTTAAGACGCACAGCTTAAGCTCTCGGGGACCGGCGGCTCCAGTCCATCCCCCACGGTGACGCCTGGGGCCGCGCTTGCGCACGTAAGAGCGTCTCCCGCGGTGGGCCGGCCGGTCTCGCCGCGTCCGAGGTGCGGTGGTGTCCACCCGGTCCGGCGCAGTCTCCGGCACGTAGGCAGAGGCGTCCGCCCCGCCAACCGCAGCGACCTGGGGCCGGGGCGGCCGAGCACGGCGAGGGTCGCAGTCAGCTGATCCCGGGCGCTGGGAACCCCGCGCTGGCGGCGGCCGCACGGCGCGGCCCGACCGGTCAAGGTCACAGTCAGAGTCAGCTGATCCCGAGCGCTGGGAAGCTCTCACCGGCGGCGGCCGCCCCACGCGGCCCTCTTGGCCAAGGTCAGTCTCCGGGAAGATCGGGCCGTCGGGGGGCCGCGGCGATTGGCCGCGTTCCCCCGACGTGCCGTCGGGGAAAGTGTGCCGTGTTCGTTTTCCATGAAGGCGGATATCTGGTGTTTGATCTTGGTGGTCAGAGACGTGATAGCGTCTCCCGTGTCTCGTTTTGGCACTGCGAGACCGATACGCGGGAAATGTAGCAGCTTTGTCCAGGCATGTTTAGAACGGTCATCCAGAGCCCTCTCAATGAGAGAAGCCAGAGCGTCTGCAGCTGCTATCCTGACGCCTTTGGGGATTTCACCAATGCTGGATCGTTCATGCGATGATGGCTCTGTGCATTTTCTGGCTCTGATGCGTTAATCGTGGTAGATTTGGTGGAGTTTGAGGTGCACGAGGGACACCACCATGTTCAAAGCCTCAGCCTGTGCCCGTGTCAGACGAACGCATGTCAGATGCCACGATTGATCACAGAGGCTGCATTGGATCCGTCTCTTCCTTGTATTGGTTGTTACACACTGGGGGCACTGCGTGCTCTGTTCCTGTCCCGTTTCCAGTTCCATTATGTTAGGGTAAAAGTGAAAGTGAAAGTGAAAGTGAAAGTGACAATTATAGGTGAAAAGTGATCTTCAGAATAGTTCATGTTAAAGGGAAATAATGACCTTTTGATTTTGTTAGCAACAATTTCTTAGGCTCCCGTTATATTTTTAAAATTATTTTATTTAAATTTAAGAATTAAATAAAATTATTCCCAAATCAAAGTTGTAAGTTTGGAAGAAATACAAAACAAGTACCTTGTGTACATCATGAAGGTCATTGACAAATTCGTCCTTCCCTACCATTGTTAACATCGAGTGCGGCATTTGTGGAGCCTCTGTGACATTTCCGATCAAACTGAGCGCTGCTCGGACACCCGCTAGTAGCGCTTTCGTTCTCCATGGCAACCAGGCGTCAGCCAATCAAAAGCCAGAAAGGGAATACGTTCTGGCTTTTCATTGGCTCACGCCTGGTTGCCATGGAGAACGAAAGCGCTACTAGCGTGCGTTCGAGCAGCGCTCTGATCCGTGAAGCAATCCGTGAAGCATCCGTGATGCATGACTGACTATCAGTATAAGTCATGAATAACAACAACATGCAAACTATACCAACTCGAATAAAATAAGAGCGGAATGAATTGAACCCCAGGCAAGCTAGTATTCGCAAAGCACTCGGCACTGCGCCACAATGGCAAAAGGTGAGGGAAATGCATATTGGATACAATATTATTACGTCACAAGTTTCTGAAGTGTCAACTACTATGAAATACAGTGATAAAATACCTTTAATAATGATTAACAAGAAAATTCAAACTTAAAAACAATCATTTGAATAAGTCTTTAATCATCTTTCAACTCGAAATCAGATATATTTTGCAATGCTACACAAGAATGGCACCAATGACGTCATTAACAAAGCCTGCTACGGGACTTGGGTATACTAATCAGGAACAACTCGCCAAGTGCGCCGAGATGGTTAAGTGCGCCGAGAAGCATGACAATGACTTTGTAAACAAATCGCCGACGCTAAATAGGTCGCCGTCGATGTGCATCGATGAGCTTCTGATTTAATTGCCAGTTTTGTGTTATTGTTCGTTAGTTTTTTTGGGAAAAATTATTATTTTTCATGATAAAATAAAGCATAGTGTTATAAACAGCCACAGACAAACTATACACAACTCCTAATGTTGAAAACAAATGAATCGAATTGCAAAAATTGAGGGTCGCAACCACTAACTATGCCGCGTTGATGTGGATCGATGAGCTTCCGATTTTATTGCCACTTTTTCCAATCGCTGTTAGTTTTAGAAGATCGCCGGGCATATAATCACAACAAGCAGAACGCACAATATATTTTCCACTCCATTGCGTAAAAAAATAATACGGGAAAAGCCCGCAGTTTGATGAGGACCAAAAGTACTTGACAAAAGGTCAGAAATAGTGCAAGTACCGGTCGTTAAAAGTGTGGAACGCTTATCAACTTTAACTTGAAATATCTTTCGGTAGGAAAGTTTTCATGCAAAATGTGATGAATTTACAATATATTTTGATCTCGTCTGGCGATTTCAAGTGCTAACTCCATTTTAGTGGAAAAAGGTCATTATTTCCCTTTAAGCAAACATACAAATAAGCAAACTTACGGTAGACAAAACGAAAAGGAATGGCAAATTGAACTTGAAATAAGTCCAAAATTCTTGTTGGATTCTTAATTACAGTGGCTTTCCTTGCGGCCTATGACAACAACTTGATCTTGAAACTATCAAACTCAATCATCACACTATCATTGATGCACACAAATTACTTCCAAACATTTTTGCCATATTTTGTTTCAATTAACAAACCTCCGTCCTCCACGCCACATTCTTCGAATTGGGGGTGGCGTTGGGTACATGCAAGATATTCATTTTTCTCCGAGTGCGTAAGTGACGTCACATTCTTGCAAACAAATCAAATAGAGTTCTCGTAGGCAGTCGTACTTAGCGCGTCAAATTTGTCACACTCATTTTCAAGTTTCTCCCAGATATTACCCTTACCTTTCGAGACTCATATCTCTTCCATCCTTATTTAGAAAATGCCAAATTATTCACAGCGGCTTCTTGTCTTCTCAACTAGTACATACATCACAGCGAAATACTACTACGAGGTCAAAACCACTTTAAAAGAAATGCCAACTACGGAGCACTCCAAAGAGCGAACGACCAGCTGGCAATCAGCTGGCCTCCATTAGTCCAGACTCGTGTCTGTCTCTATTGCAGTTACGAGTTCTGACTTTAATCGTGAAAAACGTTGTAAAACCATGGAGTTTAAATTATTTCGCTATTTACTTTGCACGTGCCACGCGCTGCTCGCCGAAACACTGGCCCGCTCTGAGCCAGTGTTTACGCATACGCCAGCTGGTAAATATAATATTCGGTGGCTATTGCAAGCTTTACCCATGGGTGGAACTTTATAATACTTGCGGGGTTGTAGCTACAACTGCATCCTTAAAAAATACAACCCCAATTATGAATATTACAACCCCAACAGTGCCAGTAAATGCATAAGTAAATAAATACTGCGAACGGTACGTAAAATCACCAAAGGATTTTGTTTTTCAATAACAATAATAACCAGTATGGCGCCGTAGTTGGCGATGAACGAGCGAGCGCGAAGGAAATGTATGGTGAGGTTGGTATGCGCAGTGCGCGCGCATAAGGGTGCTGCTTTCCTAGTACTGTTGCCTGACACCACACCAAACTTCAACTCGATCGGGCAAGTAGTTTCTTAGATACAAAAAGGGGTGCGCACTTGCGCACGTGCAGAGACTGACTTCTGACTTCTGAGAAGGCCGCGGCTGAGGGGTCCCTAACCGCACACCAAATTTGATCACAATCGGCCCAGCTGTTGTGGAGCTTTTGCGAGCAGGCACTTTTCAACACCCTTCACGCGGAACGCGGCACGCGCAGTGATAGTGACCCACGTGAGTCGGCACTGGTCTGAAACAGGATAGGTTAGATGGGGCTGCTCAGCAAAGAAGCCCGCTTGTCAATCGGACGTGCGGTTACAGAGATATGAGCTTCTGAAAAGCGTCGCCACGGGCCGGGCCCGGCCACTCATATTCCGATTTTTCCCTACTTCACGGAAGGGCGAGCGAGCTCGAAGGCGCTCGCACGTAATCACCGATGTATTGATGGCTCTCATATGACTCATATGACGTCCTGGTGTTATCCCGGCTTTACCGGAGGGTGATTCCCGGTTTGATTGATAATCAGTAATTTGATCCATAGCTTCGTTTCAAAGGCATTCCGTGTACTAGCGTGCATTACTATGTTCTTTGGAACGTGATATGCAAGGTAGAACTGTATAGAGGTATATGATTTTATTAACACGCGCCATGGAAGGACTCCGAAAATTATACGCACTTGAGGGGGGGGGGGCGGCGGAAGATAAAGCCCCCGATAAGAAATACAATAACCAAAATTGAAGGGTGGAGAGGTTCTGTGGAGAACTCTGCTTTTTCTTTGTTAAATACATGACCCTAGGTTAATATCTCCGAGGTAAAATGAGGTCAAATATGCTAAAATTGGATTGTTATGCGCTCCTTGGCTTGATATTGTTATGGAACGCAGTGATTGCGTGTAGGTATATGTATAAGTATTAAGTATATTGTATGTACCCCAAAATGGGCTTAAATGATTTGTTGGAGAGTCTAATGATACAATAGGGATGATAGAAGTTGCATTTGAACACACGCCATTCAGATACCAGTAAGGCGCCGTAGTTGGCGATGAACGAGCGAGCGCGAAAGAAATGTATGGTGAATTTCAACTCGATGGGGCGAGTAGTTTCTGAGATACAAAAAAGTGCGCACGTGCGCGCGTACAGAGGCGCACGTACCCCTGACTTGTGGAGAAGTGGCGGCTGAGAGGTCCCTAACCACACACTAAATTTGAACACAATCGGCTCAGCCGCTCCTGAGATATAGAATAGGGGTGTGCACGTGCGCACGTGCAGACGCACCTCACCCCTGACTTGTGGGAAGGCGGCGGCTGAGTGGCATCTAACCACAAACCAAATTTGCATACAATCTGCCCTGCCGTTGCGGAGTTTTTGCGAGAAAACAATTTCCAACACCTCTCACACGTGCCGCGTGCTGTGCCACGCGCAGTGGTAGTCAGTAGTCACCCACATGAGTCGGCACTGGTCTCAAAGATGGTAAGTTGGATGGGGCTGCTCAGCAAAGAAGATCGCTTGTCAATCATGCAGGTTGCAGATATATGAGCTTCTCAAAAGCGTCGCCACGGGCCAGGTCTGGTCGGGTCGGGTCGGGCTGGATCGGGTCGGGCCGCTCATATTCGGATTTTTGCCTTACACCACGGAAGGACGAGCGAGCGCGAAGCGCTCGCTCGTAAAAAAAATAAAATATGAGCACTGAAAAGTAAAAACTTTAAAATGTTAGTCACGTTTGCCATAACATAGCATTTGAAATACAACAATACAACATATTATCCAAATAATACTGTACCGCCATGTAGCCATGTATATTTTGTATGATTGTTTATTTACTCTCCATGTGAAGCTGGCGCTGATGCTGCGATGCTAAGTGAGCTGCAGATTGTCGTGCGCGCGATTCTTTCTCTCATTTCGTTGCTGTTCCAGACATCCAGTTACTGTATGGTGTGCAGGCACGTAGCCAAGGAGAGGGCGGCGGGGGCGGCCGCCCCCCCTCCCCCCCCCCCCCCTAGAGGCCAGGAGGGCCCTTTTTGGCGCGCGAGGGCCCTTTTCGGCGCGCTGCGCGCGCCGAAAAGGGCCGACAAGACCGCGCGAAGCGCGGTATCATATGCTCTTTACTGCACGAAGCGTGGTCTTTAGAGAGTTTAGCGGACTTCAGAGGCTCTTTAGGGCCACCAGGGCCCTCTCTGAAGGACCAGAGGGCCCCTTGGACGTTCAAAAGAGCCCTGTGCATGTCAGAGGGTCCCCTGACAAGTCCGAAATGGCCCCTGAGCGGGTCAGAGGGCCCCCTGAGCACGTCGAATGGGCCTCCTGAACACGTCGAATGGGCCACTATCCAGCACAGAGGGGCCCCTGGGCAGGTTGAGAGTCCCCTGAGCATGTCGACGGCGACCAAGCGACCAGCGCAGTCCTTTGCCAGGTCATAAGGGCCCCTGAGCAGGTAGGAGGGCCCCTTGACAGACCAGAGGGCCCCTGGGAAGTTAAGAGGGCCCTTGTGCAGGTCAGAGGGGCCCTCACCAGACCAAAAGGGCCTCTAGGTGGGTCAGAAGGGCCCCTGAACATGCCGAATGAGCCCCTAGCCAGCACGGAGGGGCCCCAGGGCAGGTCAGAGGGCCCTCGGAGCATGTCGTAAGGCGACAAAGCAGCCAGCGCAGTTCCTTGCTAGGTCAGAAGGGCCCCTTAGAAGGTTAAAGGGCCCCTGGAGAGACCAGAGGGCCCCTGGAAAGTTAAAAGGGCCCCTGCGCAGATCGGAGGGGCCCTGATCAGACTGAAAGGACCCCTGGGCGGGTAAGAAGGGCCCTGAACATGCCGAAGTGGCCCCTGGCCAGCACGGAGGGGCTCCAGGGCAGGTCGGAGGGCCCCTTGAGCATGTCGGCAAGGGCGACAAAGCAGCCAGCGCAGGCTGACCAGAAGAGTCGCTGGGCCGATCGGAGGGGCTCCTGGGCAAGTCAGAGGGGCCCTTGGCTAGACCGAAAGGGTCCCTGGGCCGGTCGGAAGGCTCCTTGAACATGGAAGGAACATGGAACATGCACATGGTAGGTAGTTCCCCCCCCCCCCCCCCCCCAGATTTTAGCCTGCTCAATCTGGGGCAACATGACCCTTCCCCTCCCCAGGATTTTCATTTGAGGGGGGATTTTGGGTACCCTGCGCCCCGCAATCCGCCGCCCCTGCCCCTGAGCATGTCGGCAGGGCGAAAAAGCAGCCAGTGCAGTCCCTGGCCAGGTCGGAATGACCTCTGAACAGGCCGAATGGGCCCCTTGACACACAAGAGTTCTTGGAAGGTCAGAGCAGTCTCTGGTGAGACCGAAAGGGTCAAAGCACGTAGAGATCGCAGATGAAGATTAAATACAAAGAGGATTTACTCCACAATAAAAATATTAAAAGCGGAGCTTTCGCGTATATTGTAACACCCCTTCGTCAGGGTGCTACAATATACCCGAAAGATCCGATTTTATTTTTTTCCTGTAGAGTAAGCCCTCTTTGTATTATATATATATATATATATATATATATATATATATATATATATATATATATATATATATATATATATATATATATATATATATATATATATATATATATATATATATATATATATATATATATATATATATATATATATAATATATATATATATATATATATATATATATAATTATATATATATATATATATATATATATATATATATATATATATATATATATATATATATATATATATATATATATATATATATATATATATATATATATATATATATATATATATATATATATATATATATATATATATATATATATATATATATATATATATATATATATATATATATATTATATATATATATATATATATATATATATATATATATAGATATATATATATATATATATATATATATATATATATATATATATATATATATATATATATATATATATATATATATATATATATATATATATATATATATATATATATATATATCTATCTATCTATCTATCTATCTATCTATCTATCTATCTATCTATCTATCTATCTATCTATCTATCTATCTATCTATCTATCTATCTATCTATCTATCTATCTATCTATCTATCTATCTATCTATCTATCTATCTATCTATCTATCTATCTATCTATCTATCTATCTATCTATCTATCTATATCTATCTATCTATCTATCTATCGATCTATCTATCTATCGATCTATCTATCTATCTATCTATCTATTATCTATCTATCTATCTATCTATCTATCTATCTATCTATCTATCTATCTATCTATCTATTATCTATCTATCTATCTATCTATCTATCTATCTATCTATCTATCTATCTATCTATCTATCTTCTATCTATCTATCTATCTATCTATCTATCTATCTATCTATCTATCTATCTACTCTATCTATCTATCTATCTATCTATCTATCTATCTATCTATCTATCTATCTATCTATCTATCTATCTATCTATCTATCTATCTATCTATCTATCTATCTATCTATCTATCTATCTATCTATCTATCTATCTATCTATCTATCTATCTATCTATCTATCTATCTATCTATCTATCTATCTATCTATCTATCTATCTATCTATCTATCTATCTATCTATCTATCTATCTATCTATCTATCTATCTATCTATCTATCTATCTATCTATCTATCTATCTATCTATCTATCTATCTATCTATCTATC
>JAXIVJ010011904.1:0-41980 GCA_036785665.1 Chirona hameri | reverse complement strand
GGGGGACTAGTGAAACTGTGATCTCGTTTTGAGAGTACCCCAACCCCCCTATGACAAATTTATTTGCAGATTTGGGCTGTTCTCGTCTTGGCGAACCTTTTGCCATTACAAACTGTTCTCACCAAGCAAAAATAGATTTTAGCCCAAAAAATGGCCGAAAAGTGAGGGGGCCATGTCCCCCCCCCTGTTCATACGCCTATGCCGGACGGTGACTTGTGTGTTGTATGTGTTGTGTGTGTTTATGTACGCCCGTGTTTTCTACTAATTGTCCCATACACTGACGCGGGAGCTTAATAGCCACAGTCGTCTGTGGATGCTCCCAAGATGTACAATAAATAAATACATAAATAAATATATAGGGGAGACCGGGGATAAATGCATCACGGGTTGAATGCATCATAGCTTATAACTAAAAAAAACCTACCCGTGCGATGGAAATGCCAGTGGGTCTACAAGAAACGCGCATACGCAAACCCTTTGCAACGGCGAAACGAGCGCTGTCAGAAGCTGGCTGATCTGGCAGACGCTGAAAGGGTGATTTTTTTTAGGAAGAAAGTAAATATTTGCCAATAAATACAAAATCCAGTGGACCCTTTGCAACTTCAGGTGTGGTGAAACGGACTTAATCTTATCGTAGCATATACTTCTGGCGTTAAAACGACGGGAGATCTTGTCTCAACTGCTATAACTTACGCCATTGTATGCGCTCAAAACAAATCAAAGTGAGTATGGGGCAGGTCGAATCGTTTGTGAAGGGGCAGGTTGCAACATTAGGTTAATATGACATAAATAACGAACATTAATTAATAGCGTGGAATATCTAGTAAAACAAATAATATGGTGTTTAAATATATTATACTAGGGAATATATATATATATATATATATATATATATATATATATATATATATATATATATATATATATATATATATATATATATATATATATATATATATATATATATATATATATATATATATATATATATATATATATATATATATATATATATATATATATATATATATATATATATATATATATATATATATATATATATATATATATATATATATATATATATATATATATATATATATATATATATATATATATATATATATATATATATAATAGTGACCAATACAACAAAAAAGTTTTGTTTTCAATACGAGTAGTTACGTGTTTGCCATTCATTTTATACGTTCCAGGGTGTAAATGCAACCTGCCCCGGTAGCGGGGCTAAATGCATCACTTGCAGAGCTGTCTTCAAATTGTCGCTATACCTACCTATTTACATTTATTTACAATAAACATGAAATGTAGGTATTTTGGTGGGGAACAGACACACTTTTCCTACAGAAGTGTCCGATTTCGAATATCTGCCACGAGTCGACGGCTGGGAAGATAAATGTGAAAATTGATGCATTCAGCCCCGGACTCCCCTACGTATGGAATGTATGGAGATTACAATACCGGTCGCACTTGTTTTGAGTAATATAGCCTGAACTGATAACTAGAGTTGCAACACTCAGAGCCACGGAGCCGGCGCTGGGCCTGAATTCAGGCCCGGCGGGAGTTTTGCCGGGCCTGAAAGGACTAGCCAGACAGCTTGCCGGGATTATGGGGTGCTCAAGTAGAGCAAATATGTATATTCAGTATACAACATGCGGTGCATACGACGGGCTTGGTTGCATCCAAGTAAGTATATGCCATGCTTCTGTGGTGCACCACTTGAGCTATCAATTTTTACTCCGAAAATGACCTCAAACATGTAATGAATTAATTATTATTGAGTTAAGTAATACAAAAGGGTAAATATTGTTGCATATAAGTATTTTACCATTTATTCGATGATCATATCTCCAAAACACCAGACATCACTTGAAAAGGTCTTATATTATGTGCTGATCATGTAAATGTATGTGATAGGGATAATACAAAAATAGTTGGGGCATTAACTTATAACTTATCGAATAAGGTATATTTATATTTTGAAGCTGGGGTGCGCATGGCATTAGCATGGCATTTTGGGTACAAAATATGACAAACGTGATATCTTCCGTTCTCAGTCAATCCATACATCTATCAGTACAGCCTACAGGTATCTATTACCGGTTTCAGCATTGCCCGTCTAAATGAAGTTGTGTATCCTCGAACGTTTCGATATGACTCGCTCTCCGACTGAGCCGCAGGATTTCACTGCACTGCGGAACAGCTTTTATCACACATACACTGCACAGTGCACACTAGTGCGACACGGTCCGGGCATCCAAATGAAGTCGTCCTGGGGGCGACCACCTCACTATATCCACATAGTTCACTACTAACCAAGTCACATCACAAGAGCACATAGAGTTTACTAAGTATAGGTACGTGCGAATGAATTCGGCATAGTATCAGACGTGCAACTCTGTTCGCCTTCATACTGTTACTTTTGCATATACTGACACTCCAATATATTTATCCAACCTCATCCAGGTTGACGTTTCATCCGGCCAACTTATCTCCGGCGTCTCATGTAATCTTATCTTAATACATTCCAAAGTCCTCCCGTATCTTATCGTGTGAAAAGTAACGCGGCAATCTATGTGTGAAGAGGAAAAACAAGCTTTAAACTTTTTAACAAGCATGGTTCAATCTTGTCGATGTAACGAAAAGATGCGGCAGATGTGAATAAATACAATAAATAAAAATACGACAGCAATAAATTGTATTTGACAGTTCTTCATGGGCGTGATACCTAAAAATTAAACCCAGTGATTTCAAGAAACTAAGCCGACCTACCTACAAATTAACTTTCAAACGTTTCAAATAAATCCAAATAAATTAAAATACATATTTCTTGCTTCGGCCAAACTGCAGTCTTTCTCTACAGAATGACTCAGTTTACGAAATAACATATCATCGCTCCAAAGCTCTAAGCGCGAAAGTGCATTTTTTTAATCGATATTTACTGCACACTAAAACAACGATTTTGTATGAAACAATCTCCAAAGCGCTACGATGCACCGTCACGGAGATTATGTGGGTACCGTGGAAGTGTACAGCATCATAGATTTAACACATGATAGGAAAAGTACAATCGTTAATATCTCGAAAACTTAAAATATGCACTTTCGCGGTTAGAGCTTTGAAGCGACGATATGGCCAATTATTGACAGAACGAGAGATATGGAGCCCAAATTTAATGTAAACTGCAACGCACTCATTGGAACCGTCGCAAGCATTCTTCGTACGGCGCATCAATGGGATACCAAACTTTCCCATACACGAAGAACTATGCGCCTATACCTATAATAGTTTGTACCCAGCGTAAGATTTATTAACGATTTACATACCAGTAAGGCGCCGTAGTTGGCGATGAACGAGCGAGCGCGAAGGAAATGTAGGATGAATTTCAACTCCATCGGGCAAGTAGCTTCTGAGATACAAAAAAAGGGTGCGCACGTGCAGAGGCACCCCACCCTGACTTGTGGGAAAGTGGCGGCTGAGAGGCCCCTAACCACATACCATATTTTAACACAATCGGCTCAGCCGTTCCTGAGATATATAATAGGGGTGTGCACGTTCGCACGTGCAGAGGCACCCCACCCCTGACTTGTGGGAAAGAGGCGGGTGAGAGGTCCCTAACCACACACCAAATTTGAACACAATCGGCTCAGTCGTTCCTGAGATATATAATAGGGGTGTGCACGTGCGCACGTGCAGATTTTCCCCACCCCTGACTTGTGGGAAAGTGGCGGTTGAGAGGTCCCTAACCACACACCAAATTTGAACACAATCGGCTCAGCCGTTCCTGAGATATAGAATAGGGGTGTGCACGTGCGCACGTGCAGATTTTCCCCACCCCTGAATTGTGGTAAAGTGGCGGCTGAGAGGTCCCTAACCACACACCAAATTTGCGCACAATCTGCCCAGTCGTTGCGGAGTTTTTGCGAGAAAACACTTTAACACCCCTCACGCGGCACGCGCCATGCGCAGTGGTAGTCACCCACATGAGTCCGCACCGATCTCAAACAGGGTAGATTGGATGGGGCTACTCAGCAAAGAAGCCCGCTTGTCAATCGGACGTACGGTTGCAGAGATATGAGTTTCTCAAAAGCGTCGCCAAGGGCCGGGTCGGGCCGGGCCGTTCATAATCAGATTGTGCCCATACACCACCGAAGGACGAGCGAGTGCTTCGCGCTGTAATAACAAAAATAACAATATAACAAAAAAGTATAAAGGCGGCCGCACACTAGGCCATTCGGCGCGCGATATACTGCGACATTCCGCCTCGGAAAATCGCGTCGATACCGCTGAATATCGTCCTTGTTCCGGCGGATTCGGCGCTGTCTGCTCGCGAGATTCCGCCCCGCCGACCTACAGCATGTCGCAACCTGTGCCTACAGCCTGTCACAAGGTGAATTAATTATGGCCATTTTTCGACGAAGATGTAAGTTTAGAACCACGAAACTTTTCCATAATAAATTGCACAGCGGCAAGAGCATGCTGTGCAAAATGTGCACCTCTGTCTTGCATAGATTCGCCACTGTAGCCTGATCAATTTTGTTGTCCGCGGCTCCGCGGCGTTCAGTCGCCGAAAAAAAGCTCGTTCGAATCAGCTTTTTTCCGCCGGTCCGCAGATGGCCGGCCGACGACATTCGTCCGCGATTTTTGACGTTTCGGCTGACGCGAAGGCGGAATGTCGCTAAAGATGCGCGGACAGTCGTAGCGATATCGCGACCTCCGTGCGCCGAATGGCCTAGTGAGCGGCCGCCTTAAAAGCTCCGGTCCACAGAAGGTTTATTGTTTTGTTTTTATCTCGAAACGCCAAGCTCACTAACTGCATATACAAATTGCAACACGTACCAGAGCACAAAAATAGGTATAAATAATGGGCATTGGACAGGACACCTTACCGAACGTCATTCCTTGAATATGGTCACTGGCGGATCTAGGGTTCGAGTTTGGGGGGATTTCACTCTGTTTCATCAGCGAAAAGTCGTTGACGTCGGGTCGTCAGCGCGAAAGAGTCGTTGACCGGGGAGAGTTTTTTCCCTTCGAATTATCACTTCTTACAGCCAATGCAGGAACGTGAGGGGTGGAATACTTGTATTGAATCCCCCCCCCATGTTCCTGTGTGTGTGGGGGGGGGGGGGGTCTGTCCCTAATCCCCCCTCCGGCCTCCCTCCACCTGGATCCGCCAGTGAATATGGTCATTCAATGAAAAGCGCAAGGGTTGATGTCATCAACAATGCACTATCCATCTTTCCTGTAGCACGTTTGAAACCCAGTTTGTGTCGTAGAATTAGAGTTATTCGGCTCATCGGCTGACCCCTAATTTCTTAACCGCACTCTACTGATCCTGCGTTCCTCCACCTTGTAGGCAAGGGCGTAGCCCAGGGGGGGGGGGAGCAAGGGGCCCTGGAGGCCAGACGGCCCCCTCTAGACGACCGAGCGAGGACCCCCTGGGTCCGAAGGCCCCAGTGTTTTGGATGGTGCCAGGCGCCCGCAAAACGCATTACGTCGCATAAAAGAACGCCCACGAACCTAAAAAATCGTAACACGAATAAATAACAGCACTTGCTCGTCTGTTAAATACATGTATAGCTATGTAAATACCGGGCGTCCCAGTGTAAACAAACATTAAACAGGCCGATTTAATAATGGTTTATTTTATACTCTAATGGCTCACACAACGCAACTCAACCATCGTTGTGAAGCTTATTCCACGCCATTTTAGGTGACAATAGACACCCCTCCATTCATGCTTTACTGACGGCTTCGGATAACGTGTTCTATCTGGTCGCCCTCGCGTTCCCAACACAGAGCAGCGCGCCGCCGTGCTGCCTCCAGAGCGGCACGGCAGGTCTCTGGTCTCACACTCCGCGCTGTGGTCTCTGGTCTGGGTGAAGGTCTGGGTCTGGTCTGGGTCTGGTCTGGGAGGCTTGGGTGAAACTGGTCGCAATCGAAGGCTTTGGATGGAAAGTATGGCCCATAAACTCAAATACGCCGATTTTGACCTTTGACCTGACCGTACCCGACACTTGACCTCACTTTGACATTGTTAAGCAGGCTTTATATTCGTCTCGTTGAGAGCTTTCGATCGCCGCCTTGCGCGTCTTGCTGCGATCATTGGTTCGGAAGATAACCAGGGGCGTTTAACGCCCCCCCCCCCCCTCCCAGTCAGCGTATATTTTTTGGTAGACAAAGAAGTGCCACATATAGATATTGCTTTGAAATTCGGTGTGGGTATCGTCCATACTTGGCTCTCCAATATTTATTCCGCATAACTAATCTAACCTAACCTAACCTAGCCTAACCTAACTCCGCCATTAAGTCCGATCGGGACGAACCCTAATATTCGCTCGTAGCCATAAGTCCGATCGGGACGAAACCTAAGATTCGCTCGTAGCCATTAAGTCCGGTCGGGAAGAACCCTAAGATTCGCTCGTAGCATTAAGTCCCATCGGGACGAAACCTATGATTCGCTCGTAGCCATTAAGTCCGATCGGGACGAAACCTAAGATTCACTCGTAGCCATTAAGTCCGATAGGGACGAAACCTAAGATTCACTCGTAGTCATTATGACTAAAACCAAAGCAGCCGCCGACGGGATTAGAACCGGCCACCCTCCTCATAGAAACCGAGCAACTTAACCACTATGCCACAGAGGACACCACAGAGGATGTAGAGGCACCGTGCCACATCTAACCCGGCTATGTAGCGGACATATCGTCAGGTTACCAGATTGTTGCCAGTCACTGTAGTTATCGCTAGATGTGGTACTTCTTTTGTCTACCAAAAAAATACGCCCCCCGTCAATGGCGTTCTGCTGAGACCCCAGTCAATGCCGGGTTAAAGCGGCGCAAGCAAATGCTCGTGTTGGCTCGCACTAAAAGCTAGAGTTTTCCCATCAGTTGGCCGCCAGGGACCGCTAGTGAGCCAGGGTGTTATGACGTCGCAAGCAAATGGTACCGCTAAATATTTATTTATTTATAAATAAATACACATTTAGCGTTTAATATTTAACTGGTACCATTTGCTTGCGACGTCATAACACCCTGGCTCACTAGCGGTCCCTGGCGGCCAACTGCTACGAAAACTCCAGCTTTTAGTGTGAGCCCTCGTGTTCATCGTGCCCACGGATGAGTTGGCGGCGCCTACATCTTGTTCGTTTCGTGCTTGTTTTAGTCGCTTAAAAGTTAGCATTATGAACAACTGAATCAGTGATCTGTCAAACAATGGAGAATAGTGGTCTTGCTCGTTCCGTGTTTGTTTTAGTCGCTTAGTGTGTCGGCACAACATTTTCAGAAGTCCAGGTGAGTCGGCACAACATTTGCACAATCCCTATCAAAAGACTGGTTTGGTTCCATATACTGTGATTTGGTTCATACCTATTTCATCTTTTACAAGAATGAGTGCACCTTTACAATACAAGAGCAACCTTCACATTGGCTGTATGACATAGATCGCTATGTTTAGTCCAGGCTTTTGGCAGCATCACAGTAGCTGATCCAAGCTGATGGCGCTACCTATAACGTATGTTAGTTGGCGAAATACTCAATAGGTGGCTATTGGCCAAATGTTGACCACATTGGCATGGAGGATAGACCTTGCCCGGAAGCGTCGCATAACCAGCCACGGAAGGCAGGCGCCGCCACTGCTTTTTATGTTAGTTTCATAATTCCTATCCCAGAATCCAGATCACTGCACAATAATTTATATGGAGCGGAATGAATGCATTGTACTGTAATATAAGTTGCTGTGAGGATAAATAAAGCTGTAATATTCCGATAACTCCTATATTACGGCTTATCACACATATTACACTATATATATATATATGACTATTCCATTTACAATTTTCATCCACAAGAACTCTTAAGTATTTAATGCATGGGTGTATCGTGATTGGTGTATCATTTAATACTATGTCAAGATCTTGAATCACGTCACTGATCTTGAATAGATTTGGTAATTAGTCTTCGATGCATTTAGTGATAATATATTTACATGGAACAACTCGTTATTTTTGGAATTAATTCATTAATCTTTATTTGCAGCTCTTCAACATTTCTATAAATTGCCGTATATCATCAGCAAATAAGTAAAAGGTCTCTATTTCTGTTGTATTGCTGATGTCATTAATATAGATAATACATAAAAGAGGATCTAAAATTGAACCCTGTGGGACGCCAATTTTCATCATTTATTTCTTAGATGCAACCTCATCTATTATTGCCATTTTATGCCTCTTATTAATACATGACTATCGTGTTGTAGAAACTCCTCGTATCACAATGCGGTGTATTTTTTCAAGAGAATTGCCAAGCAAACTGTATCCAAAGCTTTCTGTAAATCAAGTTGGAGCATTTTCGATATTTTGTAGAGATTTTGTAAACTTCATCGTACATTTCAACAATCGGCATGTAAGTACTGTGTTGTGCCCTGAATCCTAATTGAAGAAGATTCAGGATAATATTTGCATTAGCCCGCGCCCCGCTGGAGGTGGCAGAATCTCCCCCCCCCTCCTCCCGGATTGTATCAATAACTTGAAAACAATGATAGATATCGACGTCAATCCTTCAGTACCTTATGCTGCATCAAGTCACCGTCTTATGACAACATTTCAATGAAAATGGTGGATTACTTTGGGAGATAATGACGTTTTAATCACGTCATGTCATGTAATTTTTGGTGGAAAAACAATACATGCTTGAAAAATCATAGAAATTCGAGTTTTGTTCGAGTTGAGTTTTGACGAAAATAGCAAGAAAAAAAGGTGAAAAAAGGAAATGACAAAATATTAAAAATGACTATCTAGGATTTTCGAAATTTTGTTTTTCACTCCCAAAAATGAAAAAAAAAGTTTTCGTTGCCGAAATCCTATTTGTCGCTGTACAACATACAACGTACTGTACTGTTTTAATGATGTGGGCCCCCTTGGCTACGAGGGCCCCTCTGATCCCATTTGTCCCCCCCCCCCTGGGCGAAATTCTCCCTACGCCCCTGGTCCTGGTAGTAAGAATATTAAACAAATATAAACACCATTAACATATCACAACTCGAGTACCTACCCATTTATGCCTTTCTTTGCTTGGTCCGAGGCTCATATTTGTCCTTTTCCTTGCCATAGGTATTGTGTCTCATTTCGTTTTGCAATCTTCCCGTAAATTAGAATGCACTTCAAAATGCATAACATAGGTACACAGTAGCGTACCAAGGATTCACTCCAGGAGGGGAAATTTTTGCTCAGAGGGGCATACAGTACCCCCACAAAAAAAGCTCACCGGATTTGGCCCACTATATTTTTAAAAGGACATATTTTCACAATTTTTCTCTTTAAAAAATTAACAAATCATTATATTTTTTCGACCAAAGGGGGCACGCACAGACCTGCAGGGGGGGGGGGGCAATTGCCCAGTTTGCTCCCCCTTGTGTACGCCTATGTAGGTACACGACTTACACTAAAGCAAAAAGGGTATTGTTTTCACGAAGCCAAAAATATACAACAGTTATCAACAATTTGCAACGCTGGACACTGCGTATTAAAACCAAGACTCAAATTGTGCGCTGTTTAGGCGTCAGATGTGTAGAAGTTTCGTCTAAAAATCCAGCCAGCTTTCTGAGCTGACGGCACGTGCAACACTGACGGCGGCGGTCGCAAGCCCCCAAAATGAGTCGGCCCTCACGTGCGTCACAGACGTTACACGTGCTCCGAATTCGGCCCAAAATCCAAGTTCGCAAATATCTGATTTATGTGTGCAAATTTCGCCGTCGCAGCTCATACCGTTACGGCGCTGTGGCCCGGCACAATATTGCTTTCATACACACGGAAATTCCGTCTTTAACCCGCGCGCTGCAGGGACTTTGCGCCGAACACGAACTGCAGGGGGGTTGATTTCCGCCCCCATGAGATCTCGAAAAAAAGCTACGTAGCGACAAGCAGAAAACGTCATTTGATAGCTTGATACAAGTTCTATCGAAAGTATTTCAGTATTGTTTTAGGTCATGTCAAAATTGAGGTCACCAGAGGTCATCAAAGGTCAAATTTTCCATTTTTTCCTGTTTTAGGACATCGCTCCAGAAATTCCCATATACCTTGGAAACTATGCTAGTTAGAAACAAACGGAAAAAAGCAAGCGCCAGCCAGTGAAACTTTCAATCGACAAGGTATCCTCATGACATGCATGACATCCTGTAAGTTGCAAACTGATCGGCAAGAAACTCTGGCTTTGGCACAACTGCAAACATTTTTGGAGGTGGGGTCACTTGACCTGGTCTGGTGACCTGACCTGAGATGACCCGAGGATATTTTTTCTTCTTCAAAGTGTGCGCAATTGATGTCCTAACAGGTGTGCCAAAACCCGGCGGCGCTGCGCGCCGCCGTTTTTTCGCTATCTGCGAAAAACTTGAGGGGGGGGGGGGGGCGGAAATCACCCCCCCCCCCTGCAGTGCGCGGGCTAATATAATAGTGTGATAGACCAGTGTCAATAACCCCAAATAAGCGATGTGAGTAGGCACACTCCGTTTAATGCATAATGCAACAGATATTTGTCTCGTAATTGGTGTATCGTTTAGCCCGCGCACTGCAGGGAGGTTGATTTCCGCCCCCCCCCCCCCCCCCCCCCTTAGGTTTTTCAAAGATAGCGAAAAAACGGCGGCGCGCAGCGCCGCCGGGTTTTAGCACACCTGTTAGAACATCAATTTCGCACACTTTGAAGAAAAAAAATATCCTCGGGTCATCTCAGGTCAGGTCAAGTGACCCCACCACCAAAAATGTTTGCAGTTGTGCCAAAGCCAGAGTTTTTCACCGATCAGTTTGAAACTTACAGGATGTCATGAGGGCATAAGTACTTACAATTCGTTAATCTCGGAATTTTGATATCGGTGACCTAAGGTCAGGTCAATTTGGTAACCTCCCATACTAAGTCAATGGGGAAATATACATGCTTCCTATTTCAAGGATATGCATGGTATTAGTCTAATTACTTCTGGATCATGTTATTATAGGATATTCTTGATGATCCAAGTGTAATTTTTGTTAAGTGACCCCTATTGGGTCATTTGAGGTCATGCGAGGTCACCATCACTGTTTTGTCCATAACTCCCGACATAATGAAGATAGAGAAGTCAAACAGACATCAATGTGTTTGTCTCGTCGAGATACGTCTTCTCATATGCAACATGCCCTACTTGGGTCACCACTTGACCTTGACCTGAGGTCGATTTTTTTAAGTTGACTTAACAAGGTCACCATGTATGTCATTAAAAGCGCCTTGACAAGATAAACACAATGACGAAAACAGTTTTCCGTTATCTTTATTAGTAAAAAGTTAATAGCAAAAAAAGATTAAGCAAAACAAAAGATTTTTCTTTCTTTTTGACCTCTGGAGCCTCAAATATTGACCTGAGATCAAATCTGAGGACACCTTAGCCATTGCAAATTTCACTGGCTGTCGTTTGTGTTTTTTCCGTTTGTTTCTAACTAGCATTGTTTCTGAGATATATGGGCATTTCTGGAGCGATGTCCTAAAACAGGAGAGAAAAAACTGGAAAATTTGACCTTTGATGACCTCTGGTGACCTCAATTTTGACCTGACCTAAAAGAACATTAAATACTTTCGATAGAACATGTATCAAGCTATAAAATGCCTTTTTCCGCTTCTCGCTACGTAACCTAGTTTTCGAAATCTCAGGGGGGGGCGGAAATCACCCCCCCCCCCCTGCATTTCGTGTTCGGCGCAAAGGCCCTGCAGTGCGCGGGTTAATACTATGTCAAGATCTTGTCACTGATCTTGAATACATTTGGTAATGTGTCTTCGATGCGTTTAGTGATAATATATTTACATGGAAAGAGCTCAACTGACTCGTTATCCTTTTTTTTTTTGGGGGGGGGAATTAATTAATTCATTTATCTTTATTTGGAGCTCTTCAACAATACAAATTGTTGTATTGTTGAAGAGCTTGAATACAAATTGCCGTATATCAGCAAATAGGTAAAATGTACCTATGGCTGTGGTATTGCTGATGTCATTAATATAGAGAATAAATAAAAGAGGACCTAAAATTAAACCCTGTGGGACGCCAATTTTAATCATTTGTTTCTTAGATGCAACCTCATTGTCATCTGATGATTGTCATTTGATGCCTCCTATTAAGATATGACCATCGTGTTGTAGAAACCCCTCGTATCACAATGCGGGGTATTTTTTTTCAAGAGAATTGTTAAGCAAACTGTATCGAAAACTTTCAGTAAATCGAGGTATAAGGAGCATGTTATTTCGTTATTGTGTAGATTTTGTAACTTCATCGTACATGTACACAATCGGCATGTACATACTGTGTTGTTCCCTGAATCCGAATTGAAGAAAATTCAGGATAATATTTACATTAACCCGTGCCCCGCTGGAGGTGGCAGAATCTGCTGCCCCCCGGATTTGCTCAAGAACTTGAAAACAATGATAGATATCGACGTCAATCTTGCAGTACCTTATGCTGCATCAATTATACGTCTTATGACAATATTTCAATGCAAATGGTGCAGTACTTTGGGAGATAATGACGTTTTACGTCATGTCATTTTTAGTGGAAAAAACAATAAATGTTTCAAATATCGCAGAAAATCGAGTTTTGAACCAAATTGCCAATAAAAAACGCCGCAAGAAAGAAAATTTAATTATATTCAAAATGGCTATCTCGGATTTTCGACATTTTGAGTTTTTGACTCCCAAAAATTAAAAACTTTTTGTTTCGTTGTCGAAAACTTATTTGTCATTGTTTTGCAACATACAACAAACTGTACTGTTTTAATTATGTGGGACCCAACATACAACATATTAGCCGTTTTCACGAAGGATTATTGCGCTGAAAAGTTTCTGAAAGATTCTGAAAGTTTTGAAAAACTACACAACTTTTACATGTGATTTTTGGCTAGAAATGTCCCTCATAATTTTGTAATTGTTGATAAGAATAAAATATGTTGACAAAATTGCGGTTTGGTGGTAAAAAGCAAGATAAGTATTGATATAATCTTCCTGAAACTTTTCAGGAAGATTATATCAATACTTATCTTGCTTATTACCACTAAACCGCAATTCTGTCAACATATTTTATTCTTACCAACATATTACAAAATTATGAGGGACATTTCTATCCAAACATCGCATGTAAAAGTTGTGTAGTTTTTCAAAACTTTCAGAATCTTTCAGAAACTTTTCAGCGCAATAATCCTTCGTGAAAACGGCTACTGTACTGTTTGAATTATGTGGGCCCCCATAGGCTACGAGGGCCCCTCTGATCCCACCCCCACCCCCTCCCCCCTGGGATTAAATCCTGCCTACGCCCATGCTTGTAGGCACGACAGATATGCCGTACTATATACCTACAATCTACATACTGGGATAGCTCCTGACCTGTTGTCTCTCACGTTGCACCGGGCACCTCGATAAAGGCTCAGCCCATCCACCACTCGTTCTGCAAAGTCGGCCAATATATCTCAGATCAGCCAGCTGTTAAACCCTCGGTACGACCGTCCTCCAGTGGCGTATCCCGGGGGGGGGGGGGCGCGGGACATGGCCCCTCCCCCGAGTCTCCAAAGGGCCAATAGCCGAGTGTCTAGAGGACCCAATCTGGTGCAGAAAAAACACATTATATCCCTGAACCCGTTTAAGCGTAAGAAGGGCCCATTCCAGCACTTAAAGGGACCATTCTGACCTACCTCGCGCACAGAGAGCCCATTTTGACTTACTGGGCAGTGGGCACTTACTTGGGATAGGGCCACAAAGGTCCAGGGCCTACCAAGGTCGAGACTCATCAAGGTCGAGGGAGCCATCAAGGTCGAGGGGGGGGGGCACCAAGGTCGAGGAGGCCACTGAAGTCTGAGGGGGGCACTATTGCTGCGTGGCGCCCCCCCCCCCCTTTACAGAACCCTGGATCCGCCACTGGCGTCCTCTCGCCCGCTGGAGCCGCCCGGACCCGCGCCGGTAACCCACTGGCGCCAGAACCCTTCCCGCCGGGCGAACCGGCAGCCGGCGGCTCCCTTTTTACCCCGAGACCGGGCCGGCTCCCCTCCACTTCAGCGGCCGCCCCTCCCCTCCCCGCCGGCGCGCCTACCCCACGCGTCCCACGCAGCGACAAGGCAGCGGGTGGAATGCGACAGCCCCGCCGCCGCCCCCCCCCCCCCCTCCCCGGGAGGGGAGGGGGACATCGCTCGGGGCAGTGAAATCTGAACTGGTGTCGCGTTGTCGCACCGACCACGCATTCTGACGACCCTATCGTAATCAGGATCTAACCACAGCCGCCGCCGCCGCCACCGTCGCCGTCTGCGGGTCTGCGGTGACCGCAGCAAACCGGCCGGTCGGCAGGCGCGCCAAATACGCCGCAGAGCGAAGCGGCCGTCCCGGCGCCGGCCGCGAATCGATCCGCCAATCAATACATGCAGTGAATGACGTCCGACGGGCGGAGCGGCGGCCCGCCGGCGGCGACGCGCCCTGCGCTGCCCCGCCGACAACGGCGGCACCACCACGTGGCACGTGTGGGATGCTGACGGCCGCGGGAGCGCCGCGGCCGGGCCGGCCGGCGCCGGCGCGGCCACCCGTGCCGCCTCTGCCGCTGCGTCATCGCCGCTGCCGCGGCGAACTAGACGCCGCCCACCGACTTACCTGTGATGTGTCGGCTGAATACCGCGATCTCCCGAGTCTCCGCTCGCACACCGACACCGCCGCCGCGGCTGTGGGCCGATCGCACTATGGCCGCTGCACGGTCTCACGTACGCAGCACGCTCTCCACTCGACAGATGGCCGCCCGCGCCGACGCGACCGCACGCACTCGCCAGCTGATCGGGCCGGCCGGCACCACGTAGCAGCCCGGTCACGCTGGCCGCCGCCGCCGAGCGCCGCCAGCCACCTATCGACAGAAAAGAAAACCCAAACTTCAGAGGAGGCTGATAGGGTGGCGGGAGCGGCCGCGGCGATAAGTGCTCAGTTCTTGGGACTTGAGAGATTTGGTAGGACATATCCCAAGATCTTGAGATATTTACTAGGTCGTAGGAGTAGTCAGGATTTCGGCTCAAAAGCTGGGACGGCGGTTGCTTGATCTCGGCAAAACTTACGGCTGACCATAGGTATAGGTTCATAATGTGGCCCCTCCATCGGCGTATAGGTATAGGTAGGTACGGTCTTATCAATGGCGGCGCCACCATACGGGCAGGGGTGGCACACTGCCACCCCTGCCGTGACACTGGGGTGGCATTGCCACCCCTAAAATTTAGGCCACCGTCAAACTTGTACTGGTGCTGTTTTGTCAAAATTGTGGATTGCGGCAGCTGCCGGCTGCCACGCATATGGAACAGTTTCCTTCGTCGAGTGTCGACCAATGCACATTTTAGTCACGTTAACCTATATTGCTATTCAAACTATACTACATATCTAGTCATGACCATACCATTCGCCAATTTGACTGACACTTTCGCTCTGTATCGGGTAATCTAACTTGACTTATCTAACCGAGAGCACGCAAATGCCTCAAGCTGTGCCGGTGCCACTGGGCGGGGCAGGATGCAGGGCGGCGGCAACGGGCAGAGCAGGACGGGGCAGGGTAGGGAGGGGCAGGGCCAGGCAAGGCAGGGCAGGGCAAGATAGATGGTAAGGCAGGGCAGGGCAGAGGCAGGGCAGGACAGACGCGTACTATTTTAATAATAATACAATAATTTCAACCCGTGCACTGCTGGGGATCGCGCCAACCACAAACTGCCGGGGCGGATAGCTCCCCCCCCCCCTTCTAAGATCTCGAAAACCACACGGCATAGCTATAAGCTGAACACGGCGCTGGATAACTCGAGACAAGCTCTATCGAAAGAATACCGGCCATTTTTAGGTCAAGTCAATATAGAGGTCACCAGAGATCATCAAAGGTCACATTCCGGCTATATCTGGGTGTCCGGTGTCGGCTATAGGGATATTGCCACCTCCGGAGGATTTCTAAAAAGCAACTTAAATTAATGGTGGGGATCAACAATCATGTATGCTCAAGCTCAAACTTGCTCCTGCAGCACCTAAAGCAGTGCATCGGCAAAGCATTTTGTATTTATTTCTGACTCCATAACGTTGGTCCCAGCTGTGCTCAGTATGGCCGCTAATGCATGATGGCCGCTCTCATCCAGTTTGGCTGTGGTATTGGCGCCCGCCCAAAGCCGAAGCGTAAGCATTCGCCGAGACTTGACCTTGAAAAGTATATCTGTGTTGTAAGGTATAGGTCACAACTCCCACGGTCCCAAAGTCGAGCCAAATCAATTCTTGCTGTTTTATTATGAAAGAGGCTAAGGTTGTTGAAAATATAATTGAATGCATACGCTTTTTAATTTTAAGGTGCACTGACGGAATGGTGATGTTGAGTTTGGAACATTCAAAAGAAAATAACAGTCCGCAAAGAAGTGATTCTAAATAGTGATGTGCCGACTCCAATTTTACGAATGCTTGGCAAGCATGAGTGGTGCAAATGTATTTTTTGATCTAATTGGGGGAGTTTCGGGAACCAAATTTTGCAGGTGAAATCGGACACGCTTAATCGACCGATACACACCAAACACTCTATATTGGCCTGCGAGGTGGCAATATACCTTTAACAAAACAATTATATCGATGAGGACAGAGGCATAGACAGGGACAGGGACAAAGACAGGGACAGGTCTCATCAAAATTGACCTAAGGTCAATAGTTAGGTCAGCAGAAGCCATTGAATTTGAAACATTTTACAAATCGCCGAATTGTTTTTAAGGAATACTTTTTGACAAAAGCATGATAGAGTAAAACATATTTCACCATTGTGTTTGTCTCGTCAAGACGCATCCAATAATATTTTGGATGACCTAGTTAAGTCATATAAAAAATGACCTGACATGAGGTCAGGTCAAGGTCAGGTAAAGGTCAACTCTTACAAATTTGATTTGTTTTGCCAAGCCAAATACAATGGTGAACATAGCATTGCTCTACCTTGATTTGGTAAAGAGTTATTGCAGAAAAAACATACGTGACCTGCGGGTCACCTGAGTTGACCTCGTAGAGATCAAAGAACATAAATATGACATAAGGCTTTGCATTTGGCACAGGAGTGGTGGATCTGGTGAAAACTGATCAAATTTAGCAATTTCCTATGGATTTATACGTGTTTTCATTTTTCCCCATTGACATAATGGGAAGGTCACGAAATCGACCTGACCTTAGGTCACCGATATAAGAAATCCGAGATAAATAACTTGTAGGTACTTATCACCTGATGACATCCTGTTAGTTTCAAACCGTTTGGTCAATCACTTTGGCTGTGGCACGACCGCAAACTTTTTTGGAGTTGGGGTTACTTGACTTGGTCTGGTGACCTGACCTGAGATGACCTGATGTCAAAAATTTCACACCATGTGGGTAATTGATGCCAAAAGAGCTGTGCCAAATTTTGCGGCGCTGCGCGCTGTCGTGTTTTCACTTTCTGCTATTCATGAACAACCGGAGGCGTCGGAAATCAACCGGGCAATGCGCGTGTTAACCAGCGCGGCGCTGGGTGGGGGGAAATTTTACCCTCCCCATCCCCGATTTTCTCAATAACTTGAAAACGATTAGAGATATCGAAGTGAAACTTTCGGTACCTTATGCTGCATCAATTCTACGTCTTTTGACAATTTTGTATTATTATTATTGAAATTGATTAAGTAGTTTGGAAGATAATGACGTTTTGGTGATGTCATGTCAGGCCATTTTTGGTGGAAAAACGTTAAATGTTTGTAAAATCGTAGAAAATAGAGTTTTTATGCAAATCGCAAATCAAAACCGTCAAAAGAAAGGAAATAACATTTTCTTCCAAATGGTTGTCTCGGATTTACAAAATGTTGGATTTTGGACCCAAAAAATAAAAAAAACTGACTTTCGGGGAGAAATATTTCCAAAAAAGTATTTTTTAAAGATATTTAAAAAAACGAAAGATATATTAGAGAATCAAGTATGGACGATATCCAAACTAAATTTCAAAGTGATATCTTTATGTTTGACTGACTTATGGCTCCCTAAGTACAAGTAACTCATGACATCATTTTTTAGAAATACGTTTTTCGGCTTTTAGTGATCAGATACAGCAAAATAAATGTCACCGCTGTATTTCTGAGACAAAACCGGTCTAGACACATGCCTTCTTTATTTAGATTAATCAATTTTAAATGTTAACCTTTTTGTGACCTGACCTTGACCTGCGGGCCAGTATATGTGGTCAGGTTGTGAAAATGGCTGCTACTATCGAATTATACGTGTAAAATAACACATACAACATGTGTCGCAGGACTTTCGTAGAACTGTCACCTTATGTGACCTGACCTTGACCTTGACCTTTGCTTACAATTTCACTTTCGCTTATACGGGAGATGCATGATACCTTTGAGAGGCACCTTGTGCGATAATAGTCGCTATCTAAGGCTTTGGAGGGAAAGTATGGCCCAAAAACTAAAATACCTTAAGTTTGAACTTTGACCTGATCTGGCCTGACATGTGACCTTATTTTAAGAATTTCAGGTAAGCAATATATTCACCTCCTTGAGAGATTTCGATCGCCGCCTTGTGCGTCTCGTCGCTGCGGTCATTGGTTCGGAAGATGCGACGGGGGTAAAATTTACTCCCCCCCCCCTCCCCCCAAGCGCCGCACATTCGGCTGGAAACCCCAGAGCCACGCGGGTTAAACTTGCAGTTTAATATCAATTACGAAATTATAACAAAATACTTCGACTTTATTCGGTATTTTACCTCCACGCACCACAACATTCAAACTTTGCCATGCATACTCGTTTCTTCTCCTAATTCCTTTTTAACGTGCTAAGTTCCAAGATTATAGGTATGTACTTACAGAGGCCGTGATTGGATAATTATAAATCGTCTACCATCTGAAAAACGCGATACATGGTTAATTCATCGTGGGGTGCTAGTAGCCAGTACAATACCTTTTTGGGCGAGGACCGAGCAGGCGCGGTGAGAGAAAGGCGTTTTACTGACCTATTAAATTGTTCATGATCTCCTTTCTCGAATCCGCCAAAAGGGAGTACGCCCTGAGCGCTGCATGCTTCATCGTATAAATTAATGCTTAGATCAATAAAGCCATTTTTGATCAATGATTATTTTTGTTCATTTCGACGGTTGCGTGTGCCACGCGCTGTGGTACCACCCCTATCAGAACGCATCATACCAAAACAAAATTGATTTGATGGTCCTATCCAATGGTGAAATCCCGATCTCAATCTGAGCAGTGGTTGCAAAGTTATTAGCTTCCGAAAAGTGTCTGTACGGCGGTGTCGGGCCGTGTCGGGCCGGTTCGGGCCGGGTCAAATGTAAATTTGTCTAGTAAGTTGACGAGAAACCTCACGGGCGCTTCGCGCCCGATCGGTAATAATGTATGGTTCCGGTATTAAAATAATATGTGCTAAAAATATTTGAAGAACTTGCAAAGATTGATATCAGATAAATAATAACACAAAAATAGGACGAAATGTGGTGGGTTTTAATCTTGTTTGGCGCGAGGTTTATATGCATTTTATACTTCCGTGGCTCTTTTTCCAGTATAGGATACATGCGTACCTACTCAATCAATTTTGCCACCCCTGGAAAAAATCCGTGGCGCCGCCCTTGGGTCTTATAACGGCATTTTGTCGCTCTGTTAATAAACATATGATCCCTTTCGACACATTCAGGGTCTATACTCAGCAGAGGTGGGCAAAGTATAGGCATCAAATAAAGTATATAAAGGTAGGTTGTATATAGGTAACACATATATATTATCCATGTAAAATCGATTAGTTTTATTTTTTTGAAAATACAGACTATTTCATGTACCTACCTATTTGTCAGATAGTTTTAAACGAGTAGGTATAGGTAGGTATACCCAAGGGCGGCGCCACCTTCCGAAAGGTGGGGGGGGGGGGGGGACGGAGGCACTTTGAAGTCGATTCTTTCCATGCAACGCCCATGCCTCAAGGTCACGTGACCTTCACCTGAGATCATCCGGTGCAGTCCACGTCACATCGACCAAGCCATAACATCCTACTTCTCATATTTCGATGCAACTACGTGTTGAGGCTTTTCTGGGTCGTAGATTCACACTGTGAAATATTCAGCTCCGTCCATCGAATGTTTTCGAGTTATAGGCCTCAGGCATCTTTTCGCTGTCGCGCAAAGCTCTAATTTTCACCGGGCGATATATCCCATATAAATCATTCGTATTATATAAACCTATAACACTTGAATCGCCATTGGCAACATTGTTTTTGTTTTGTTGAAAATTATAATATACATTTTTGAAATTTTGACATGGCCTAAAGTCAGGTCACGTGATTTCGTAATTTCTCCGTTAAAATTCGCGATTTTGTTAGGTGGAATAGGAGGGTGCAGGCCAGGGACTAGTCTAACATGTTAACTGCGGGGTCAAAACCCTCCCCCCCCCCCTCCAGTCACGGCTTCTGCACACCCCCCCCCCCCCCTCCCCCCCCAGTCGAGGCAAAAAACGGTCACTGGGGGGGGGGAGTTTAAACAGGTTATAATTGTTGGCGAGATGTACATTTTAACTGTTCTGTCCAAGTTATAGGTCAGGGATGTAGGATCTTATTCAGTTGAGGTGGTTTTAACCCCCCCCCCCCCCAACTTGGACGAAGAAGTGGGTCAATACCCGGGAAAACCCGTATTTTTGTGGATTTCCATGGTATTTTATGGCGATTTTCCCATGGCAATTTTCCCAGCTCAGCCCCCAACTTTTCTGGAGAAGCTCCACCCCGGTTATAGGCCATGCGACCTGCTGCCCACACATATACATATATAGTTATTGTAACTGATTCATAATAGATGGTGTATAATGACAACAATAACTCAAACGATGTTTTATATTATAGGACATAGGTATTAGCAAAGCTTTCGATAACAAGTATCATGATCATTGCGATATGCTGAAAATGAAAGAAAACACACAGTAGCGGAAACCGACGCAGGTCAAATAGGCCTATTTTTCAATAAAAACATGCGCATTTTGCTATGACATTATCACTGCTAGTTGTGCTGAATTGATTCCATCTTTGAAAGTCGCACAGCTTAAAGATAATCACTTTCCCAATTTTCAGCATATATTTTGTAGCTTAGATGAGCTGGACAAAAGGATGGATTAGTGTTAGACATTACTTCAAAACAAAATCACCTTTTGATTGTGTTAGCAACAATTTGTTTGGCTACCGTTATGGTATTAAAATCTAAATTTAAGAATTAAATACAATTATTCCCTAATTCAAAGTTGGAAGTTTGGGAAAATTAATGATCGGTATTTTCCCTCCACTATTGGAAAGCGCAATATCTGGTGCTTTTGCATCAATCTGTTCAACGTTGTTGAATGGGCACTTGTAAACAAATCACCGACACTAAATAGGTCGCCGTAGTTTAGCTTGGCACCGGCCGGCCGGTGCCAAGCTAAACTGCCGATGTCAATGCACTTTTTTTGCAAATGATTGTTGATTTTTCATACATTTTTTGCCACATATTCGCAAAACATAGAGTGCAGGAAACATATTGCATACCTTCATGATAAATCATAGGCGTAGGAACGTCATTAAAGTGGGGGCAGCCACCCAGGGGCCTCCCTATCTCAGGGGCCTCCCTGCTTCAAGGGGCCCACTGGCCACCGTCCAAGGAGCAGGTGCAAACATACGTCGGTATAACACTGGCGGATCCAACTCCGTGGGGGGAGGGGCATCTTTTTGTGGCAAAAAAGTAACCCCATTTTTTTCCCTTCGCGGATTTGGGCCGGTCCCTTATTTTGGTATTCGAGCTTAAGAAATTCACTTTTAAAATTCACAACAAAAAATGTGGACATTTTTCCGAGAAAAAAAAAATTGGGGGGATCAAACCCCCACAATTTTGCAAATCTGAGATAGCGATTTTGAAGACAATGTCCTTTCCGTTCTTTTGCCGTTTTTATTTGGAATTTGTTTCAAAACTCTATTTTCTACGATTTGTCAAACATTTATCGTTTTTCCACCAAAAATGGCAGGACATGACGTCATTAAAACGTCATTATCTCCCAAAATACTACATCAATTTTGTTGAAATTTAGTGAGAAGACGTAAAATGGATGCAAAATAAGATACTGAAAGTTTCACGTTGATATCTATCATAGTTTTCAAGTTATTGAGAAAATCCGGGAGGGGGCAGATTCTGCCCCCCCCCCCTCCAGCGGGGTGCGGTTTAACCCTATTCCTTGCGGGCGGCTAGAGTTACGTTAACGTGGGGGTGGCAGATTCTGCCTCCCCCCCCCCCCAGAGATCGCTTGGTCGATTTCGATGGGACAAAAACCCAGGGGTGGTAAAAGTGCTTTGAGTGACCCCGACCAAAAGTGGCAAATACAAAAATGACCCCAATACAGCGGGGGTCATTTTTTTACTTCACATGAATACCTTAACACCGGGCTGCATGCTCACATCATCCCTATATTTAACCAGCGCCGTCCACCCCCTCAAGTTTTTCGCGGATAGCTGGCACAGCTGTTTGTGCATCAATTGTCCACATTATGTTAAAAAAAAATCGGGTCATCTTAGGCCAGGTCACCAGACCAGGTCACGTGACCCCACCTCCCCCAAAAAAAACTTGTGGTCGTACCACAGTCACAGTTTTGGAATGATCGGTTTTACACTTACAGGATTTCATAAGGTCACATATATCTATAATTAATTTATCTTAGATTGACTATCTTAGACTGATTTAATACAAACTTTCCTTAGTAAAAGTTGCTTTGATCTTATAATATATCAGGAAATGTGTCACATTTGCGCCGATTTCAGGTGGTTTGTGGGGCATGGCCCCGTGCCCCCCCCCCCCCCTCTGGATCCGCCCATGGGGAGCATGGCCTAGTTGCCCCCCCCCTGGATCCGCCAGTGTGCTTGGGACCCTAATTTTCGGCGATAACTTTTGAATGAATCAACTGGTATAAACAAATTTCTCGCAATGGACGTTTCAGGCCCTGCGCTAATTTGTATTATATAAAGTTGGTTAGGGTCAAACGAAAATTTAGGGCGCTTTCCATTTACTCGTGATGTTAAGCACAATACGAGCTGGGATAGAGGCTAACGTCCGGTCGCTTTGTAGTCCCGCCCTTGACTCCGCCCACCACTTGCAGCCGACCGGTCACTGATCGGGCAGCGCCGGTACAAGGTCAGCCATTGAATTTCGTTTCGTATTGAATTTGCATGGTGAACATTCCCTTGGTTAAGTTGCTTATTTATTATTTTTTTAATCAGGGAATGTGCCAATTTGTGGCCGATTTCGGGCGGTTTGGAGCATGACCTCTTTGCCCCTCCCCCTCGCCACCTGCTTGATCTGCCAGTGGCCTTATACTAAGACAAGCTACTTGATAAGCCCATGAGCGCTCAAAATGTTCGACTGAAGTTTTATACGTTGCTGTTTTCTGAAGTTGTTTTTGCAAACTTATGACGGATCGTTTCGCGTAAAGCACCTCTACATTCCATAGTCTATACGTCAGTGAATTGCCTCGAATTTATGTGTTTGCAATGTAATTTGTCACAAACGTGAGAAATCGGGGCAACGTAAAATATTGATGGCCCGAAGTTTCGCTTTGCCTCTTCTTCATTGTGTTGCTGCTGGGACCTTCAAGGAACTGGGACCTTCAAGGAGTGCGTGCAACTAAAATTGTTAACCGGCGCACCGACGGGGTCCGCGCCAACTTCGAACCGACAGGGGGGGGGGGATACCATCAAATTCTCTCCATCTCATCTCTCTCTTTTTTTAGAGAGAGATGTCTCGTCTCCATCTCCATCTCTCTCCCTCTAAGATTAAAACAAAAAACATGCAACATAGCGACAGACATATACAAACGTTAGATAGCTCGAAACAAGGTAGTATGAAAATACTAAGGTCATATTTTAGGTCAGCTCATTATTCAGGTTACCAGAGGTCAACAAAGGTAAAATTTCGGCCATAATGGTATCCTTACCAAAAACAGTATATATCTCGAAAACAAAGAGAGAGAGACGCGCGAGAAAAAAAAACGTCCGAAAGAAAATATATTTTTTTGTTGTCACTCAGGCTCCATCAGATTTCATCTCAGGTCAATAGTCTCAGGGGAAGCCATCGAACTTGAAACATTCTAAAAAATCGCGGAATTGTTTTTAGGGAATCCCTTTTGAGATACGCATGATAAAGTGATGCCTACAGTTTTCACCATTGTGTTTCTCCGTCGAGACGCATCGAATAGTATATCGTATGACCATGACCTAGTTGGTAATATCCCCAAATTTACCTGACCTGTGCCAGGTCAAGCTCATATCAAGTTTAAATTTTACATCAATCAACGCGTCTCGACGAGCCAAACACAATGTTGAGAACTCCATTACTCTACTTTGATTTGGCAAAGAGTTATTGAAGAAAACCCATGCGTGACCTCGGGGTCACCTGAGTTGGTCTCGTGGAGGTCACAGAACCAAAATGTGACTTGGGTCTTTGCATACGGCACAATAATGGTGTATCTGGTGAAAACTGGTCAAATTTAAGCATTTACTGTGGACTTATACGTGTCTTAATTTTTATCCATTTACTTATATTATGAGGTCACGAAATCGATCTGACCTTAGGTCACCGATATTTAAAATTCAAGATAAACGAATTGTAGGTACTTATGGCCTAATTAAGACCTGTGAGTTTGAAACCGCTCGGTCTATCACTGTGGCTTGCTTGGGCACGACCACACAACTTTCAAAAACTTGCTTGGAGATGGGGTCACTTAACATGAACTGTTGACCTGACCTGAGATGACTCGAGATAACAAAATACGCACAATGTGGATAATTGATGCCCGAATAGCTGTGCTAAGTTTGGCGGCGCTGCACACCGCCGTTTCCCCAATATTTACGAAAACTTCAGGTGGGCGGATATCCGCACCCCACGTCGCTGCGCGCGTTAATACTTCACATGGTGCCAAAGGGAGTCAGTTGCCGCAAATTCTTTTGTATCAGACTACGTACTATCAGTCAATCTACGCCTGGGGTCTGTTCAACATGGGTCTGTCAGACGTTTTTTTGCGATTATTTAGGGCCCTTACAAAATATAAAGGCCTAAATCCGCCGAGGAGATACCATTTCGCGTTTTTTTTTTTTTGGGGGGGGGGGGCTTTTGGCCGAGGGGGCTCTGGGGATGACGTCCCCCTCACTTGCCGAAGGTCTGGCTGCGCCCCTGGGGCCGAGGCAATTATAATGATATTGAGTTAAGCTCTCTAGCACAATTACGTGCAAAGTTAGTACTAAAGACATGCTGATGACCATGATTTTTCCTAATACAAAAATATAAACAAAATATTTGGAGAAAATATATATCTTCAATTTTTTACCATCGAAGGCTTATGTATCAAAGTCGATTCTGGCATGGAAAAAGTTCCGAATTTTAAATGGCCACATTATAACATCACGTGATCTGACCTGAGATCACATGTTAAAATTCAAAAATTTCGCATTGTCAAAAAATGATTATATCATATTTATAAATAGTTTCTGATGATTCTGATGATATAAAGGTTTATATGACTCGCATGATTAATTTAGGTGGGAGATATTGCCCTCTGAAAATTATAGTTTTGCATAACATTACAATATTGCCCGAGGCTGAAACTCAAAAACCATTCGACGGACGGCGCTGAAAACTTCACAGCGTGAATATACGGCCCAGATAACCCCCTACACGTAGTTTTATCGAAATATGTGATGTAAGGTGTTATGGCTTAGTCGATCTGTCATGGCCCTCCAGTGGGAGCAAAATACGTCCAAAATATACGTCCAAAATACGTAATGCCCCACCTATCTAAAGTAGGTTGGGCAGGGCATCGGTTAAGGAATTATCACTGGGGGGGGGGGGGGGGTGCAGTTCGAAAGAAATGCTGCTGTAGCAGCATTTTGTTATGTGGCATATGCCATATTTTTGTCATATATGCTTTATAAGTTATAAGGCATATGGTTAAGCGTACCAGTACTGATACAATTTGTATTGTGATGACAAAAATATGGGCGTAAAATATAAATAGGTCAGAACAATGATAAAATAATGAAGCTGAATATAAAAAATGACACGCACGCACGGCGAAGGTCCGCGCCAATTTCAAACTGACGCAACGGAAGACAGGTGCCCGCCCTCAAGATCTCCAAAGCTACGCTAGGTAGCGGCAAACGGCGTGTTGCTGATTTTAAGTTGAAAACATGCTTCGGTAGCGCTTTTTACTATTTCACAAACCGTACATTTATATTTTTACCTACGTATTTTGCTCCCACTGGAGGGTCAAAATTTGGTCACGAGAGGAGGGGCAGTTAGCGGTCACTGGAGGGGCAAAATTTGGTCAGGGAAGGGGGGGGGGGGGCAGCTAGCGGTCACTGGGCGAAAATTTGTCCCCCCAGTTAACATGTTATCCAAGGCCCTGATATCTCCAACAATGGCGACACCGATCTCCAAACAATACAGCCATGGACGAAATAACAATAACCCAACATCATTTAAAGTGTGTCCTCCCTCAACCTCACCATTGTTGCTAACATCCAGTGTATTACATCTAAGCTTTTTTTCAAGATCGATTATGGTTTTGATGACTTTTGATTTACAAATAAGTACCTTTTCTTCTTCGGTCACTGGGCCTTCTTGATTTCCATTCTCCATTTCGTTCATCTATCCTAACACACCTCCTACCTACCTAGGTATCGCCGAAACCATTGGCCAATAAGTACCGTATACCGTAATAAGTAAAATAAGGCTGTACCGCCTGTACCGCACTATTTTATGACGTGTGGTACAGTCTACCAGTGATATTGATTCGTCCAGCACCACGATACCTAGTCTGCAGTTAGTCCAACACCACGATACCTAGTCTGCAGTTAGTCTAACACCACGATGCAGTCTCCAACTTTCTATTCATTGCTGGCCGTGGAAAATATGTAGACTGTGCCGCAATAATTTACGCCTTGCGGAGCAGCATATCCTTTTGTTTAAAGTAACAAACACCACGTTGCAGTCCCCAATATACGTACAACCTCTTATGTACGCACGCTGTGCAGGCTAAATTCACTATTAGATCATCAGTTTGAATGCGGTGACAGGGTCAATTAACAATGCTCATTCGCAGCATTTAGTCTAGGGCTTTACGTGCTCGAAACTATTAGCACAATTCCGCTGCAGATGGCATCAACACACAGGCGACATCCATCGCAGAAGCGATTTGCATCAATATAGCCACTCAGTGATGCAATTGCATTTGAAATACTGCGATTATGAAGTCCTGGACATGGCAATAAACAACAACTATATGTCGTTTATCGCTTAAAGGGATATTGCCACCTCCGGAGGATTTCCAAAAGGCAACTCAAATGAATGGTGAGGATCAACAATCGTGTATGCTCAAGCTCAAACTTGCTCCTGCAGCACCTAAAGCAATTTGTTTTCTGACTCCAAAACTTTGGTCCCGGCTGTGCTCAGTACATCTAAGCTCTTTTTACACCACGATACCTAGTCTGCAGTTAGTCTAACACCACGATACCTAGTCTGCAGTTAGTCTAACACCACGATACCTAGTCTGCAGTTAGTCTAACACCACGATACCTAGTCTGCAGTTAGTCCAACACCACGATACCTAGTCTGCAGTTAGTCCAACACCACGATACCTAGTCTGCAGTTAGTCCAACACCACGATACCTAGTCTGCAGTTAGTCCAACACCACGATACCTAGTCTGCAGTTAGTCTAACACCACGATACCTAGTCTGCAGTTAGTCTAACACCACGATACCTAGTCTGCAGTTAGTCCAACACCACGATACCTAGTCTGCAGTTAGTCCAACACCACGATACCTAGTCTGCAGTTAGTCTAACACCACGATACCTAGTCTGCAGTTAGTCTAACACCACGATACCTAGTCTGCAGTTAGTCTAACACCACGATACCTAGTCTGCAGTTAGTCCAACACCACGATACCTAGTCTGCAGTTAGTCTAACACCACGATGCAGTCTCCAACTTCCTATTCATTGCTGGCCGTGGAAAATATGTAGACTGTGCCGCAATAATTTGCATGAGCGGTATTCATGATGGCCGCTCTCATCCAGTTTGGCTGTGAAATTGGCGCCTGCCCAAAGCCGAAACGTCCGAATTCGCCGAAACTTGACCTTGCGAAGTATATCTGTGTTATAAGGTATTGGTCACAAATCTCCTACGGCCCCAAAGTCGAGCCATAGCCATTCTTGCTGTTTTATTCATGTTTTATTATGAAAGAGGCTATGGTTGTTGAAAATATAATTAACTGTATACGCATTTTAATTTTAAAGTGCACTGACGGAATGGTGATGTTGAATTTACAATATTCAAAAGCAAATCATAGTCCGCAAAGAAGTGATTCTAAATAGTGATGAGGCGACTCCAATTTTACGAATGTGTGCCAATCATGAGTGGTGCAAATGTATTTTTTGATCTAATGGGGGGAGTTTCGGGAACCAAATTTTGCAGGTGAAATCGGACACGCGTAAAGGAAATAGTTCACCTTGGCTTTTTTTTTACCAAACACGATATGATGATATTTTGTAATACAATTTCTTTTTATATTGTCAAAAATGACCTTATATCGCGCCGATTCAGGCCAGAAGGCCGTACATCTTTATTGTTTATCATAACTATATGCATACTCTCTGAGTCAGAGTCCTGACGTCACGCGAATGTAAACAATGGCTCAGCCAATAAGATTTGAAAGTAGTCGCGTAAGGATAGACTCGCATTGGAAATGTGCCAACCGGCGGCCGGCGGTTCGCTTGCTAGCACCAGCTGCAAGCTGATTGGCTGACGGTATAGCCTCTGCCCGGGCTAGAACCAGTACAACATTCTTTCGCCAGCACCGAATTCCTTCGCCAAACAATCAAATATATTCGGCTGGAAAGTCTTTTCTGACAATAAAACTTGCAAATAGGGGTTTCCCAACACGGGCTACAAAACTGCTATCTCAGTTTAAAACTAATGTTGAAGGTGAACTATTTCCTTTAATCTACCGATACACACCAAAAACTCCCTATTGGCCAGCGAGGTGGGAATATCCCTTTAAACGTTTGTATAACGTATGCACGGAATGAAAGCAATGCTCCAAGGCCAAGCGGCTTACGAAAACAATTGATAAAAATATGTATTACTTTGCTGCAAGAGCTCATAGCATGTGCTTGCGCTACCTACAGGCGCACCCCGACACATTCTAGAAACCATCATCACCATGAGATCAAGGCGTAGTCCTCGTCATCAACACTGCAATATGCAACGGCCAGCGAACACCCATCACTTATTTATGTCGCTCCGTATTCATGCTGGCTCAACATCTCAATTCATGCCGTATCTCCTCTCGTGCTGAGTGTGCAGCTCGTTGCAATGCAGGCCGACAGGATATTTCGCGGAACGTTTGTCACTCCTCAGCTTCGGAGCTGCCTTTCGGCGAGTTAAAAGTCAGCGGATGTATTGATTGCATAAGCCATGATGACGGCGTCGACGACGGACGACGGCCGATTCGACTGCGGCTGTGAGCGGCGGACAGCCGACGCTGCACACTCCTCCCTTCTGGTAGGCACCGACCCACACCTGCATTAAGTGCCAATGCCGGCCACCAAATGTCTCTTTGGATGTATTGCCACCAAAAGGGGCAACTAAACGGCCTGCGTTCACAAGCAACGCCTGAATAATCCTCGAGTGGCCTTGCAGGCGCTATTAACGGGCGGCAATGGGCGGTATGGACGCTCAGCGGTCTGTCAGCCCCGGTCAACTCACCGGATGTGGCCGCCAAGGTGCGGCTCAGGCCACAAAACACGCCGACTGTCAGGCGTCCACCCGGGTGTGAGTCGCGCTAATACGGCGACACCCCAACATCTGACAACGCTCACACCCATTATAGCACGGAACCAGCTTGGCGGCAGTGGTTGCAAGTAATAAAGGTGGGTTTTTGTTTATAAGCAGAAGATATTAAGGCGGGAACACTGCAGGCTTGGCCGGTATATATGCATCCCTTCCTTGGATGTTGTGACTTCAGACATAACTTTTTGTTTCAGCGCACCTGTTACGCTTAGCTATTTAATGGAAAGCGGTTATAGCATAGGCTATTCCACAATGTTAACTTACAAAGTCAAAAATTAGTCACATAGACTAAGCTTAATAACCACACAACATAGCAATGATTTGTTTTATGTAAAAATATAAATGTATTCAAGTTAACATATTGCCACATATTTTACACCAAATACATTATTCTTTAACTTACTTGTTATCGAATTTTACGCCGACATTTCAGCATGTTTATACAGAGTACCAAGGCCTCCAGAAATATCAGGAAAGTAAAGAGAAAAAAACACTCACTCTGGCTTTCAAAAAGCCTGTATGGTACAGCAGATGCGCATAGTTTCGTAAAGCCCCCCTCCCCCCCCCCCCCCCCCCCACACACACACACACACTTTCAGAGAAAACGGCCGGCAAGTCGCACCATATATATACCTACGGCTATGGGCATAAATGAGTTCAACTGTTAACACGCAATTGACTGGCGTTTCAGCCAAACGTCATTGACTGAGGAGACAGTTATTGTTCCATAGTTATCAATACATTGGCTGCTACAGCTGCTTTTGGAGCCGATATTTGAGGAGCCAAATCGGCTCTCTCCAGTGCGCCTAATTCTCAGAGGCTCTCTAGCGCCCGTGTCAACACTTGCATCATGTAAGTAACACAGCGTAATCATATAAATAGGGCGATGCTGTCCCAACGTCTGACTCGATTGCATGGAAATCCCGTGGCATGGATAAACCTGTTTGGGTAGGCGATCGCTGCCGACCATTGCGGGAAGCAAGTATGTGCACTATGATAAACACAACTCTCTGGGAATACTGATTGATGTGACATCAGGCTGGCATGTACTAACAGTCCATCTACCGGATCTGGCAAAATGCCAAAGTCCCAAACAATATGACCGCATTCAAGACGGTCTGAGCCGCTACTGCATACGAGATAACTGGGTATAATTGATTACTGATACTTGAAGGGACAGAGATTCGCTTACCGAAAACCTTGTAAGCTGGTAAACAATTTATATTTTGTAGGAAAATGCAGCCCATTTTACAGCGAAAATGTAGTTTTGAACAAAATGTTTGTATTATAATATCCAAGCTTGTCCAGAAATTATTGCTCTGTGCCAACTGCGTCCGTAATTTCTCATAATTACTTTCTGCCCGTAGTGTATGTACAATGTACATACACATAAAACAGAATCTCATGAATACGCTGCTGCTGGCATCAGTGGAAAATGACACAGCAGAGTAACCACAAGCCCAGCAATGGGGCGCCACAATTGAAAGCTATTGTAGATGGCGCTGATGCCAACTGCTGCCAAGCGGACCAGCGTCTGTGCGTCAGAGTGTAGGGCTCATTGTTTACGGCGGAGTTTTGAAGGGGTTAGAGTGGTACAAATGTGTTCAAACTTGAACGATACGCTGGTGTCTATGAGTCTATCAGAAACCTGAAAGCATTTCTCGCTGAGGTCAATCGCTTGACCTCAGGAGGTCAAAGAGTGCCCACGAGGTCAAATATTGGGTACCGCATAACTGTTTCCCTAAAGTACTTATCGAAGTCGTTTCAACGGATAAGTATTCACACCAGCCTATAGACGGTGCACAATGAGTGATCTGACCGTCCCTGATCACCGGTTGACCTCAGGTCACAACATAAGTTACCATTATGGCCTATGGGAGAATAACGGGATACCGCATATTTGTTTCCCCAAAATCACTTAGAGAGCTCATTATAATACCATCGCCTTCCCTTTAACCCACCGAAGGTGCACAACGCAAGACTTGACCCCTCCAGGTCACCATTTTCCCTCAGGTCATCTGGAAATATGTTAATATCCATTTAACGAGCCGTCCAAATACGTATTCGTTGTTTACCGACCGATTGTGTTCAAACTTACCTTTGGTGGGTTAAAGGGAAGGCGATGGTGGTAGAATGGTTCCTCTAAGTGATTTTGGGAAAAACATTATGCGGTACCCTGTCATTCTCCCATAGGACATAATGGTAACTTATGTTGTGACCTGAGGTCAACCGGTGATCATGGGCGGTCAGATCACTTGTTGTGTACCGTCTATAAGCTAGTGTGAATATTTAGCCGTTGAAACGACTTCGATAAGTACTTTAGGGAAAAATGTATGCGGTACCCGAGATTTTACCTCGCGGGCACTTTTTGACCTACCGAGGTCAAACGACTAATCTCATCAATAAATGCGTTCAGGGTTCGAATACACTCATAGACACCAACATTTTGTATAAGTTTGAACACAATCGGCCGGTAAACAACGAATACGTATTTGGACGGCTCGTTAATGGATATTAGCGCCTTTACAGGTAACCTGAGGTCAAATGGTGACCTGGATGGATCAAGTCTTGCGTTGTGCACCTTCGGTGTGTTAAAGGAAAGGCAATGGGTTATCTAAGTTATTTTGGGGACAACTATGCAGTACCCCGTCATTCTCCCATAGGCCATGCCATAATGGTAACTTATGTTGTGACCTGAGGTCAACCGGTGATCATGGGCGGTCAGATCACTCATTGTACACCGTCTATAGACTGATGAGAATATTTAGCCGTTGAAACGACTTCGGTAAGTACTTTAGGAAAAAAGTGACGCGGTACTCAAGATTTGACCTCGCGGGCACTATTTGACCTCCCGAGGTCAAACGATTGACCTCAGCGATAAATGCTTTAAGGTTTCGAATACACTCATAGACACCAACATTTCGTATGAATTTGAACACCACTCTAACCGCTTCAAAACTCCGCCGTAAACAATGCGCCCTAACTCTGACGCAGAGACGCCGGTCCGCTTGGCAGCAGTTGATCATCAGCGCCTCTAGCGGCGGGAAATTTATTGTGGTGCCCCATTCGTCAGATTTCGACCTACCGTACCTGCATCTAGACCTGAACTGTTTGAGTGACCAGCATGACAGTGTAAGTTGATTGCAGCCCTCGGAAACTTGACAAAATTATGCATTTATTTTACAAGGTTATGTATTATGCATTTGTTATGATTGAATACAATGATGAACGTTCAGATTCAACTTCAAAGATGCACACAAACTAAATTATCAATAGGGTCTCCTTATGTTTCTTCGGATATATCCCTATTTGATTTGACGAGTGAATTGTGCAAATTTGTTTTTTTTTGAAAAATTTGCAAATTTGAATTGTTGCACGAGTTAACCCATATAGATAATTCATGCAGATAGATACCGATCAGGCGTACAGATCATATAGGTAAAGTTACGTTAACCCGCGCACTGCAGGGAGTTTGCGCCGAACACGAACTGCAGGGGAGGTCATTTCCGCCCCCCGTGAGATCTCAAAAACTACGCAACGTAGCGACAAGCAAAAAACGGCGTGTGATAGCTTGATACGAGTTCTATCGAAAGTATTTCAGTATTTTTTTTTTTAGGTCAGGTCAAAATTGAGGTCACCAGAGGTCATCAAATGTCAAATATTCCAGTTTTTTTCTCCTGTTTTAGGACTTCGCTCCAGAAATTCCCATATATCTCGGAAACTATGTTAGCTAGAAACAAACGCGAAAAAAATCGCCAGCCATTGACATTTGCAATTGACGAAATGTTTTGCTAAACCGTTTTTCGCTAATAACTTTGTACCTAATAACGATAACGGACAACTGTTTACGTCATTGTGTTTGCCTCTTCAAGGCGCTTCGAATTACGTACATGGTGACTGTGTTAACCCGCGAGTTACTGGGAGGGCTATTTTTTGCCCCCTCTCCCGTTATTTTGCAATAACTCCTAAACGAACACCCGTATTGTCACCAAACTTGCAGTAACTTCTCTCACATCAATTCTACACATGTTGACAAAAGTAAAAATATAAGGCTATGATAGGTCAACCGAGAATGACGTCAGAGTGACGTCATGTTCTTCGGTTTTTATTGCAAAATAATGGTTTGCGGAAAACGCTGTCAAAGGTACGATATTTAAGATAAACTAAATTGTATTAAATAAAATTACTGACAATAGATCGGGCTATCAAACTGCTATCTCGGATTTTTGAGGGTTTTTTTATTCAAAATTTTGAGAAATCCAAAGACATTTTTTTTTTAAACAAAATTTTCAAGAAAAAATCAGAATTATCCAAAAACCGGAATATATGTGATCGAAACGTATTCGATAAATATGTGTACGAAATTTAAAGTCGATATCTTTAAAAATGACCGAGTTATGACCTTTAAATGACCAAAATCGACCACTTCTCACAGCATTACTATGACAAAAAACGCATTTCCATTTTTGCTTTTTACTTCTATTTATATGGAACAAACAATGTTCTAATGTCATTTTTCGCGTTCTAGACGAAAAACAAACCCATAAAGATGTGTTACAACGCCTAATGACCGTAATCTCCAGTTTGACCTCGTGACCTCGGATGACCTTGACCTGACCCAAGGTCATAAACAGCTTAGAAAGGTTCTTAGAAGTGTCAGACTCACGAATCATACCGATTTATCAACGGCTTATGCGTTTAATATCGCAATTTTGCGCGACAATTCCATCCATAGAGACCTTTTGACACGTTCAAACATTTTATACTTGACCTGACCTGTGACGTCATCGGTGACCCCGAGGTCAACAATATTATGTTTCCCTCGATAAATTTCCCAGGGCTATCGAATGCCGTTTGAATTTTTACATTCAGTCCAGTAGTTCCGGAGATCAGAGGGGGCAACAAATAGCCCCCCCCCCCCAGTAAGTCGCGTTATGAAATATACCCCAGTAACTCGCGGGTTAAGTCAACTTCAAAGTTTGACTTCAGGTCACATGACCTTGACCTGAGGTCAAGACCCAAGTAGGTCATGTTGCATATAGGGAGACGTGTCTTGGCGAGACAAACACATTGCTGTCGGTTTTACTTCTCTATCTTGATTACACCGCGAGGTATTTACAACAAAAAGTGATGGTAACCTCGGATGACCTAAAATGACCCCATAGGGGTCACTCAACAAAACCTACACTTGGATCATCAAGAATATCCTATAATAACATGATCCAGAAGTAATTGGACTAATATCATGCATATCCTTGAAATAGGAAGCATTTTAATATTTCCCCATTGACTTATTATGGGGAGGTCACGAAATTGACATGACTTTAGGTCACCGATATCAAAATTCCGAGATAAGCGAATTGTAAGTACTTATGCCCTCATGACACTCGTATGTTTCAAACTGATCGGTGAGAAACTCTGGCTTTGGCACAACTGCAAACGTTTTTGGAGGTGGGGTCACTTGACCTGGTCTGGTGACCTGACCTGAGATGACCCGGGGTTCATCTTTTTCAAAGTGTGCGCAATTGATGTCCTAGCAGGTGTGCTAAAACTGGGCGACGCTGCGCACGGCCGTTTTTTCGCTATCTGCAACAACAACAACAATTGAGGAGGGGGGGGGGGACAAAAATCACCCCCCCCCCCCCCCTCCAGTGCGCGGGTTAAAATGCTCTGCTATATACATCTCCTTGTTTGTACATTGAATCCCTCTTCGCCAAGCGGTCTAAAAAATCATCACTTAATTTGCGTAAATATGCGGCCACCGTTTATAACATTATTGCCTACGGTACGATTTATTGAACGCTCAGTCCTAAACTAATAAATACTGAACAAAGAACTCAGTAAGGAGCTGGCCTAAACAGATGTCTACTGATGACCGACACTCTGTAAGCCGTTCACACCTCCTGCATGATCGATGCCGGGGGACTGCGCCGCCATTAGGTTTGCTTAGTCCATTTACTGCCTGAATCGTTGGTGCCACTTCATATGCGCCCCCGTCCTGCCGCGCCATCCGTCAGGTGACCCTCCGGATCCTCCGCTCCGGACAACGGCAACACAGCGGCGCAGACCGGTGCAGGGTGGCGTCCCCAGAATGTCCGAGAGCCAGGCTCTCCGGGCTCTCCGGACGACGGCAATACAGCGGCGCAGACCGGCGCAGACCGGCGCAGACCGGCGTCCCCAGAATGTTCCAGAGGCGGGCTCTCCGGACGGCGGCAACACAGCGGCACAGACCGGCGCAGAGCGGCGTCCCCAGAATGTTCCATAGCCGGGCTCTCCGGGCTCTCCGGGCTCCCCGGACGACGGCAACACAGCGGCGCAGACCGGCGCAGAGCGGCGTCCCCAGAATGTTCCATAGCCGGGCTCTCCGGGCTCTCCGGGCTCCCCGGACGACGGCAACACAGCGGCGCAGACCGGCGCAGAGCGGCGTCCCCAGAATGTTCCATAGCCGGGCTCTCCGGGCTCTCCGGGATCTCCGGACGACGGCAACACAGCAGCACAGACCGGCGCAGAGCGGCGTCCCCAGAATGTTCCATAGCCGGGCTCTCCGGGCTCTCCGGGATCTCCGGACGACGGCAACACAGCGGCACAGACCGGCGCAGAGCGGCGTCCCCAGAATGTTCCATAGCCGGGCTCTCCGGGCTCTCCGGGATCTCCGGACGACGGCAACACAGCGGCGCAGACCGGCGCAGAGCGGCGTCCCCAGAATGTTCCATAGCCGGGCTCTCCGGGCTCTCCGGGATCTCCGGACGACGGCAACACAGCGGCACAGACCGGCGCAGAGCGGCGTCCCCAAAATGTGCAAGAGCCGGGCTAATTTTCGCCATCAGCTGCCGCTAGATGCCGATTGGGGGTGCAGGGGGGGGGGGGGGTGACTGCGGCGACTGTTGACTGATGAGCGATATAGAGCCGGCCGGTGGCGGCTGAGTGGTCCGAGGCTGATGTTCCGCGACGCAGTGATGGGTTCGCCCTGCCTGTTACCGCTGCATCACTGCCGCATTGTCCCGGCTCCATTCTCTCCTCGATCGGACCAGCCGCAGCAGCTCCGCTCTGAAAGGAGGAGGAGGCCCTCTGATGGCTGGCTTTCTCACAGGCGGTGACAATAAAAACGTGATCTTATCTGGAGTAATGACCGTACATTGGCGATATAGATGGTCGGTCGGCCGATAGGCGTGACGCCGACCCATGGACGTGGCGTGACGAATGGCGAGCATGTGTGCTTTGCATGACGGAAGACGTGCAAAGTCGTGGGTCGTCCCTTTCAGACGCATGCCCGAGCGGGCGCTGCGCAAGATCGATACGGCCCGACTGCGAAACTCGTGTCGTGCGCGCTAGCAGCGGCACGGCACCATGTGTTCCTCGCGCGTCGCGCGTCAGGCGTCGATGGGGCTGATATAGTCGCTCTGCGATGCGACAGTGGTACAGAGTGCGGACACGGTGACGTGCGGACACGGACAGAGTGCGGACACGGTGACGAGGCAGCCGGATCTCCGGCTGACGCGGCATTGCCATGCGGCAGAACTTACTATGCGTTGCTGCTACGGCGGCAGGCCTGGTGTGCAGTGTCCGCCTCTGAGAGAAATATTGTGTTAACAGGTGGTCGATTTGTCACACTGCCGACACATAGTTCGATGTACTAGTTGATTATGTGCTTTGTACGTCATTAATAATGCATCCATTTGCCGATGGCCAACTTATGTATATCACGATTCACGCCTGCTGTACAATGTACAGCCGGATAGCAAATAGAGTTGTAACTAAAGGTTAACCCGTTCACTCGTTAACCCGTTAACACAGACATTTGTTTTCGGAAGACAGGTTGACCCGTTAACCTGTTGCTATACTGGCCCGTCGACCCGTGATATATCATTACCCCGTTAACTCATCGTCATTTTCAGGAGATAACCCGCTAACCCGTTGATCCGCCAAGTCATTGACTCATCAACCCGTTGACCCGGCAACCCATTACTATTTTTTTCCGGAGATAGCTGAGAATTCAGAAGCGGATTGTCCCAACCCCTTGGAAATTAGGTGCCTTGGGTCCCTGTTAAGATTTTCGAAGCATATTGAAGACAGCCGTACAACTCCGCTCTGTGATTCGCTGTGCAAATGCACTCGCGCGCCCAGTTCCGAGTCCGACTGCCGCGCGACCCCGGCCGCCGCCTGCGAGCTGCGGGTCGCCGGCGCCGCCCGGGACAGCCTAACCTCCCGGCACCGCCCGGGACAGCCTAACCTCCCGGCACCGCCCGGGACAGCCTAACCTCCCGGCACCGCCCGGGACAGCCTAACCTCCCGGCACCGCCCGGGACAGCCTAACCTCCCGGCACCGCCCGGGACAGCCTAACCTCCCGGCACCGCCCGGGACAGCCTAACCTCCCGGCACCGTCCGGGACAGCCTAACCTCCCGGCACCGCCCGGGACAGCCTAACCTCCCGGCACCGTCCGGGACAGCCTAACCTCCCGGCGCCACCCAGGACAGCCTAACCTCCCGGCACCGTCCGGGACAGCCTAACCTCCCGGCACCGCCCGGGACAGCCTAACCTCTCGGCACCGCCCGGGACAGCCTAACCTCCCGGCGCCGCCCGGGACAGCCTAACCTCCCGGCACCGTCCGGGACAGCCTAACCTCCCGCCGGCACCGTCCGGGACAGCCTAACCTCCCGCCGGCACCGCCCGGGACAGCCTAACCTCCCGGCACCGTCCGGGACAGCCTAACCTCCCGCCGGCACCGTCCGGGACAGCCTAACCTCCCGCCGGCACCGCCCGGGACAGCCTAACCTCCCGGCACCGTCCGGGACAGCCTAACCTCCCGCCGGCACCGCCCGGGACAGCCTAACCTCCCGCCGGCACCGCCCGGGACAGCCTAACCTCCCGGCACCGTCCGGGACAGCCTAACCTCCCGCCGGCACCGTCCGGGACAGCCTAACCTCCCGCCGGCACCGCCCGGGACAGCCTAACCTCCCGGCACCGTCCGGGACAGCCTAACCTCCCGCCGGCACCGCCCGGGACAGCCTAACCTCCCGCCGGCACCGCCCGGGATAGCCTAACCTCCCGCCGGCACCGTCCGGGACAGCCTAACCTCCCGGCACCGCCCGGGACAGCCTAACCTCCCGGCACCGCCCGGGACAGCCTAACCTCCCGGCGCCGCCCGGGACAGCCTAACCTCCCGGCACCGTCCGGGACAGCCTAACCTCCCGCCGGCACCGTCCGGGACAGCCTAACCTCCCGCCGGCACCGCCCGGGACAGCCTAACCTCCCGCCGGCACCGCCCGGGACAGCCTAACCTCCCGGCACCGTCCGGGACAGCCTAACCTCCCGCCGGCACCGCCCGGGACAGCCTAACCTCCCGGCACCGTCCGGGACAGCCTAACCTCCCGCCGGCACCGTCCGGGACAGCCTAACCTCCCGGCACCGTCCGGGACAGCCTAACCTCCCGCCGGCACCGCCCGGGACAGCCTAACCTCCCGCCGGCACCGTCCGGGACAGCCTAACCTCCCGCCGGCACCGTCCGGGACAGCCTAACCTCCCGCCGGCACCGCCCGGGACAGCCTAACCTCCCGGCACCGCCCGGGACAGCCTAACCTCCCGGCGCCACCCAGGACAGCCTAACCTCCCGCCGGCACCGTCCGGGACAGCCTAACCTCCCGGCACCGTCCGGGACAGCCTAACCTCCCGGCGCCGCCGGCCGGTCAGCAGAGACCGGCGCACAGTGGGCGATAACGGCCTGCTAGCGCGACATGGGGTGAAAAATAAAATATCAAAACTGACTATTTTATACGGCTCATTTTCAAGCAAAATGTCCATAGCATGAAAGTATAACACCGATTCGCCAATAAATTGGTTTATTTGTATGCACCATGTCTTCGAACACACACGATTTGTTCAGCCGCCGATATTGCTATGGCGCGCCTCATTCTCATCGCATGGATATATGCTAATGTGAGAGGCGAAGAACGTTTCGTAGAGGCTTTGTGGTTTTTGTTCGTGAAAGTACAAATCATCAGCAGCCCGAAATACCTATATATGACCTTTTCATGTGAATTGGCAATTTTATATTTTAGCATTAAGTTATTTGTATGTTATTTGTTATGTATGTATTGTATTATGTATGTATTGTATTATGTATGTATTGTATTATGTATGTACTGTATTATGTATGTATTGTATAATGTATTGTATGTTATTTGAAGTGGTTGACCAACAGAATCAAAACTTGAGTTAATCCTACATTTTTCATTCCACGTTTCTCCGCTTTGATGAAAATTTTCTGCCTCGTTAGAGTGTATACTTTGTGCTTATGACAACAACAAAAACTTGCGCATATTTGCGCTTTTATTTTGGAGCTTATTTTATAGTGTACATCACTATTAACTCTGCGCCATTACAATGCCCGGATCTCTGCTGTCCCTAGTTAACTGGCCAATACAAAGGCCATTGTTTAAAATAAAAGTATAAAGATAGCAAATGACAAGGGCTACAAACTGGCGATCTCGGATCTTCGAAATTTTTATTTTTTACTCCAAAACAAAATATTATTTGTTTAAAAAGATGCCCTAAAAATCAAACTTTTCAAACATTTTCGAAAAACTGGAATATATGTTGGAGAACCACATATGGCCAAAACCCAAGCCAAATTTCAAAGCAATATCTTTGTTTTTTACTGACTTATGGCTCCCTAAGTAAGGGTAACTCATGACGTCATATTTGTTATTGCGTTTTTGGCTTTTATTGACCAGATACGCACAAATAAATGCCAGCACTGTATTTCTAAGACAAGCCCGGTTTAGAAACATGCCTTTTGTATTTATATTTAGCCATTTCAAATTTTTACCTTATGTGACCTGACCTTGATCTGAGCTGAGCTTGACAATAACTTCACTTAAATGAGGTCAGATGGTAACACGACTATCACTATCGAATTATACGTGTACAATAGCCCACAAAACATGTGTCGCATGACTTTCGAAGATTTTATGCGCATAGTGACCTTTTGTGACCTAACCTTGACCATGACCTTTGCCAAGAATCTCACTTTAGCTTATGCGGCATAGGTATTATACCTTTGGGAGCATTTTGGGTGATCATGGTTGCAATCAAAGGCTTTGGATGGAAAGTATGGCCCATAAACTCAAATGCCTCGATTTTGACCTTTGACCCGACTTTGACCTAATATGTGACCTGAATTTTACAATTTGAAGTATGTTTTAGATGCGAGCCACTGAGAGCTTTCGAATTCCGCCTTGCGCGTCTCGCTGCGATTATTGGTTCGGAAGATAACCAGGGGGCGTTTAATGCCCCCCCCCCCCCCCCCCCCCCACTGGCGGCAGGGACAGTAGGGGCTGGCAGGGGCAAAAGTCGCGAATCCGAAATCGACATTTTAAGAAGATGTCATTTCGTTTTCTTTAACGTTTTTTGTTTGCAATTTGCTTCAAAAACTCTATTTTCTACGATTGTTTAAACATTCATCTTTTTTTCACCCAAAATAGCTTGACATGACGTTCAACGTCATTATCTAAGACAAATACTACACTAATTTCATTATAATTTGGTCGGAAGACGTATAATTAGCTGCAGCATAAGGTACTGAAAGTTTGACGTTGATATCTATCATAGTTTTCAAGTTATTGAGAAAATCCGAGAGGGGGCAGATTCTGCCCCCCCCCCCCCCCCCCAGCGGGGCGCGGGTTAAGTATCACCGGAGCTGCTTGAATTGCATCAGGTGCGCTGTTTTGTCTATCATTGAAAGCAAGGAATACATACGAACTTCAAATCCAATCATTCGAGAGAAGAAAAAAACTTCCGTTCTTATGAAGTTTTCCCCTAAGATAATTGTTTTTTCACTTTCAGTGCAGGGAACGCGATGGGGGCATACTTGTATTGAATGACCCTCCCAGATGCCTGTGGGAGGGGGGGGGGCATTTGCCCTGACCCCCCCCCCCCCCTGGATCCGCCAGTGCCAAAAATTACCGCCAAGGAGAGCCCCAGCCAGACCACGAGTTACTGGGGTATATTCCATAACGCGCTTACTGGGGGGGGGGCTATTTTTTCGGGGCCCATTTTTGGGGCCCCATTCC